>VDFB02110321.1:0-17014 GCA_007258455.2 Sequoia sempervirens
CTTTGTTTCAAAGAAATAAATGTTAAGATCAAGATTTGAAAAAATTTATATGCCCCACTATGCCTTGTTCATTAGTAGAATGATAATATGATGCTAGGCTGCCTCCTCGAGAGGTTGGCCAGAAAAATAATTTTTTAGGTCAAGCTCACAACAAGGTTTTATTTTAGTTTAGATGCATAGGGGACGAAAAATTAAGCTTCTAGGACCCTCATTGATAGTTAAGATGTTCCTGTGAGCTCATAATTTCAACCTAGGAGGGTTTCCTATGTAAAATATTAGGGTTTGGGGGGTTAAAATAGGTAATTAGTGTTCAATTTACCTCATTTGCATTCGTAGCCCTTAGTAATTTCTTGTCTCTGGATTCCTTGATTTGGCGATTGTCAATTCATGATGCCAAGGATTGTAGGAGCCCCACATCATGTAGAGGTGGTTCATGAGTTTGGGAGGCTCACTGGTGTTGGTGTGAAAATATATACTTTCTCCTTTCCTATTTTTTTCTTTTCATTTTTGAGTAATAAATGCTAGAATAGTTTTCAAGTGATAGTGGTAGTTTCATGAATTTTATGCTTTTGCATCAGTTTGACCGATTTTGATGTTTGTGAATGTACCAATTTTGTTTTTATCTATTGCTTTTGATGAAACTATTTTCTATCACTCTAAACATTTGTTTTTTATTTTTTCTTTTGCATAAAAGTTTTGCTATTGATTTTATTCATGTGAAACAACCATCATTGTGATTTTTGTATGATTTTGAGAAATTTGGTCACTTTTTCTATTTGTACCACTATTGATTTTTTTTAGCACTTTTGACAAAAGTAGGTCCACTATTAAATTTCTTGACCACTTTTGTCAAAAAAGTAACCGCTTTTGTTGTTTTTGAAAGTTTGAGCCAGTTGTTCGCAATCTTGTGTTTGTTTCATGTTTTCATAGCAAATTCTTAAAGTCGTAGTTGAATGTTGAAGGTGATTCTCAAAGCACTTTACTCAAGAATGACAATTGTATGTCGATTATTTAATTTGATCTTTGGTTTCCATAGAGTTTGGCGGAATGTTCAACATTATGGGATTACAACATATCTACTACATGTTGACTAGTGAGGCCACCATCACCTTGGAGGATGTATGGAGGATTCTTCACATTCTGATTCATGGGGAGCTCATGACTTATGATGTTATATAGGGTACTCATACTGTAATGAGTTCTTGAGTGTCAGTGTCTTGAATTTGTAAGAATAAGAAGTAAACTTGTCTCCATTGCAGTGCAAACCATTTCCTTAGTTCTATGTGCTTTGATCTTGAGGCTTTTCATTCCTGATAAGTGAGGTAGACAGTTTCCAATTGGTTGTGGCATCTACATTAACTAGATGTTTAATCATGGCATAAGGTATGCATTGGGCTCGTTTCTCCTTGCACATCTATATAGAGACATGCATGAGGTTTCCTATCAAGGAGGTAGTTCCATCTCTTTTGATGTTACATTGCTACATGTATGGATCTAGGAGCACATCCCAATGATGAGACTTGATTTTTTTTTAATCCAAATGAGGTGTGATTCCAATTTGTAATTTTTCAAACCTGATTATTATCCCATGGTGTCAAAATGTCTTCCATTTTTGTAAAGTTTTCAATTTTTTCCCAAATTCAAATCATTTGGTTGTTAACCCCCTAGATTTGTGTGTTCAATTGGCTTTCATTAATTTCTTGTCATTTAATCCATTTCATATTTTTTGGGGTCTTTAGACTTTGTTTTATATCCTTTACAAAAATAAAAGGGGTGTATTTTACAATAAAACATTATGAAAAGATATTTTATGCTTTTTAGATGTTTATTTCTTTGAAAGTGACATGAAAATAAGCAAGAGATAAGCTAAAGTTTTATTTTTGAAGTAAAGGAGGGAAAATCATGTTGCTTTCTTCTCAAGAAAGTATTTTTCATTGGTTTAGCATGGTTTTTCCAAGGAAAGACTTAGCTTTATGTGAGGGTTTCTTTGTTTGTAGCCTCCACCTTCCAAAATGAATGTCATTTCCCTTGTTTGCTACATCATAGAGGAAAGTTTCAGAATTTTTGGGAAATCATCCAAGTTTCATCTAGCTAGGATCATGGAGCAATGCCATGGTAGCATTTTTGGGCATTTCCAGCTATCAGTTACACGGTTGGTTGTTCCATTTGGATCTTTTCTACATTTTTCCATCTTTCTAGAGTTATTTTACTTCTTTTATGAGTTACAAAAAGAAAAAATAGGAGTTCTTATCTTCATTCTTGTATATGAGGGTGTTTTTTAGTTGCTTAATGGCTCTTTCCCTTGCACATTCAGACTAGTGTGAATTATTTGTATCTTAAGAATACTAGTTCATGTTAAGATGATTCCTTTTTTCTCTATTTTAAGAAAGATGAGCAATAGCCATTGTTTAAAGATTCTTCATGATGAAAAAACCCATGCTAAGCTTTCCTTTGGATAGTATTTTCATCATTATTCTTGAAATATTTGGTTGCAAGAGTGCTACAAAGAGAATGTTTTATCTTAGGGATATTGCCTTGGTGTTAGTTTCAAATAGATGCAGTAATTAAGGAATGGAAATCAATGTAATTGTGCATCAAAATGGGGATATAACCTTGTTGCCAAGGAATGATAATCAAATCACTATGAGGGTTGGTGATGTAATAGTGGCTATGAGCATAAATGGTGTTATTTTGTTTGAGGATATTGATGTCAAGGTCACTGTTAGTATAAAAAATGTCCAAGTAATATTAACTTTTCAAGGCCAAGATGATCCCTCACTGTCATGAAAACAAGAGCATAGTTTGTTCTTAGAGAATGTTGAGGATTTAGGAAATCTCACAGTTTAAAGCAAACATCTTCTCTATGATTATGATGGAGGCAGTATTGTAAAGGTAGCTTGAATATGGTGACATAAAGTGCATGACATATGTATTTTCTAGCCTTAAAAGAAAGGAGACAATAATCTAATTTTGCCAATGCAGGAAGGGTTTAATGTGTTTATCATATTAAGCATAAGGATTGTGATCATGAACAACCATGAGATAGATAAAAGCAATGAAACAATAATGCTTAGAGACTAAAGAGTAGTTTCATAAAGGAAGGTAAGGTTTAAGGTAGTGATAGTGAGAAGCAAGCTATCATATTTGAGCATGATCACTATTATTTAGCATATGCAATGGATCACATAGCAATCTAAGAGATGGCATCTATTAGAATTAGTTTTTGATAATGGAGCTCCTAACCCTTTGTTCAATCCTTTACAAAGCTTGAAGTCAAAAATTGAAGATATATATTAGGGGACTCTCTTAAAGTTGGCTACATAGAATGCGTTAGTGTGATTTTAATAATGATCTTGTCTTTCTCAGAATAGGGCATTTATTACTTCAAGATGTATCATGCATGGCTATGTACAACTTCTCAATATCCTTAGTGCTAGAAACTGTAACAATTATAGCCATGACTATAAAGCATAATATCTTAGTTTGCATGGAGGGACTATCACAATGTGAGTTTCAAGAAGTGTCCATAGTTTGAATGCATGAGTTTTAGGTTTTTGGTGCAATTGAAGCATGTTTCTTTTTTCTCATTACATGTGTTGAATGTTAGTGACTGCATTTTAGGTTCATGAATCAACCTAAAAATAGTGAGCAAGGTAGTGATTTTGCAAAATTCAATCACAGTTAGGTAAAAGCAAGTATATTTCAAGTGTTTGGGAGTAGGCAGATCATGAAAGGAGGCTTGAGTATCATTTGTTTGATAGTGGTGAGAAGATATAGGATAACATATAATAATTTTTAGAGCCATTCCAATAAATTAGTCATCATTAACTAAGTTTTAGGTCTTTGCAATAATGAAGTGGAAGACAGTCAAAACCCTAAGTCACACGTTATTAATGCTCCTCTTTTCTATTTTTATGAAAGAGCTTAGTAGAGGTTCTCACTTGGTTTCTAGAGAGAGGTTTATGAATCATGAGATTGTGGATTTATAATGTACTAAAAAATGGATTTCTCAATGAGGAAAATGTTAAAGACATTGTGCACAATGCAAACTAAAGAAGCAAAATCATAGTCATGTAGCAAGAGGAGAATATAGTCATCATGAAATATTGTTATCATTAAAGAGCTATGACAATCACACCCAAGTGCAATGAGATTGTTACATTCAAAACAAATGAATGCCATCATTGTAGGTTTAAGTGGAAGGGGTAGATTCAAGAGCACCAATCTTGTTCGGGTATAGAGAAAATTGCATGTTTTTGGAGGGCTACCACCTGCAAGTGGAGAGATAGGGGTATGTATGAGCTGAACAATTTTGGAACTAATAGTTCAAATTTCAGCCACATGTTGGTAGTGTGACAGTTGCAAGGGTCACAGTAAAATGAATTCCAACTATCAAAGCATAATTAAGGGCAGTGAATATCTTATCAAGGAATGGAAATGAAAAGGCTGGTGAAGGTCAAACCCTTATGGTTTCATAGGAATTAAATGTATGGACAATGCAAAGATACATGACAATTGGTAGGCTTTAGCTATGCAAATATGATAGGTGAGCAAGTGTTTGGGTAGAGGTATAGTGTTTGATGTCATGGTATCCTTCACAATGACAACCATGAATTTAGGGCATGATATCTCAGCTAAAAGAAGGTAGTGACAAGTCTCTCACTTCTGATGATAAAGAAAGTTTCAAACCCTATTAAATACCTTTGTTGCTTATGCATCTAGTGCAAGGGGTTCATGTAACCGTGATTCACTTGCATGCATTCCTTAATCAAATATGAGTGAAAATATTTCCTCTAAGATAACAATCCAAGATAATGATTCTCAACATCGCAACTGATACATTAGATCATATTTGTGGGCAATCTTTCCATTGTTTTCACTATGTTTTGAGGGGGAAGTTAGTGTTGCTTGGGTTTTCACTGTCAAAGCTTGATGGCAGCGCCTTGAAGACAATGGTGTTGTTATAAGTGCAGACTAGTGGCATTACTTAAATGGAAGTGACAATGGAAGATTCAAATCTAGGTTAGTCAATAGAATGTATCCATGCTTTCTCTTGCACATGGGTAGCCTCATACAATGTTTGGGGGAATTAATCAATGGATTCTTCTCTATGTATAAGACAATAAGAGGAAGCAACCTTGCTTTAATCCTTGACTATCATAGTTTGAGGATAGAATGTTGAGCCTTTGAGGTCAAGGTAATTACAATGGAGCCATAGTCATGATGTCTCATTGACTATGTAAATCAATGATTAGAGATAGTCACTTTGGCAGTCCTTACACAATCACCTTTTCTTGAAAATTGGATAGTCATCATTTTTTTGCATAAGGTAGTAAAGTGTGATGTATGATGATAGAGGTTGATTATCTACATAGTCCCAAATAAGAGGAGCATTCCCAAAGGGAAAGGTAATTGCAATATTCAAATATTCATGTTTTTATTAATTGAAAACCCTTAAGAGAGATAGAGGGATCTCATTATGAAGATATCGATATGTAGGATAGATTCTTGACAATGAAATTCATGGCAATGAAGGTTGGTAGTGCATTCTTCATGGTGGATAAATGTAGCATAAATGACAGTGCACCATTTTTAGTTAGGTTTTCTTCTCTACCACACATGTTGCATAAGGGTTTCAAACATCACATAGGGTGGTGAATGACCATAATGAGAGGGTGAATGATAGTGAATTTGAAAATTCATTTAATATTAGAGTAGATTTTTGAAAGCCAAACACATAAAACCTAAGAGTAGATAAGCTTGACAATGATGGATTTCCTTTTATTGGTTCAAACTTATATCTAGTGGGATTGGCTTTGAAGCATGATGAGAAGAGTTTTGTCAAAATGGTCAAGACATCCAAAGATAAAAAAAAATGGTTTGTTGGAAGAGAAGTGATTATTACTAGTTTTCTTTGATTATAATTTGAGTTGTGCTCATGTTTTATGCCTTAGGTGTAGAATCAGATTTTGAAATGATACAAATGATGCAAGTTGCTAATTTGAGCATATTTTCAATAGTATAATTTCTTGATATGAGGGGAAAATTGTAGAAATTTGATGGCAGGGGCAGTTGGTCTTGACAATGCAATCTTTGTAAATTAGAAACTTTGAGCAAGTTGCCTAACTTTTAGAGGTTTTGGTAGTGATTCTTAGCAAGAACATATTCAAATTTCAAAATGGAAACACATCAGTTTGTCTTCAATAACAAAGGAGGTCAACCATGTTGGAAAGTTAGGAGTTTCCTTCAATTTGGGAGCTGATTTCAAGGATTTTGTAGTATTCAAGGTTAGAAAACAACATCAATCAGGCTATATGATTTATTTTCTTTTCAAAATTAATCAAAGATGGATTTAGAATTTTAATTTCTTGATCATGGCATCTCTAGGCCTTTCTTTTCTTTAGTTTTTTCTTCCTTTTCATGCTCACAGTAGAAAATATTAACCTTGTAACTCATTTTGAAATACATTGTAAACAATCCTTTTTATTCAATAAAATGATGACAACAGTTCTTTCTCAATCTTCTTTTGTCTCATATTGCAAATGAACTGGTAGATGATTAGTTGTGATTGAAGTTTCCAGTCCTTATTTTTGTCCCATTTTATGTAATGTTTTGGCAAAGGGTACATGTCTAAGTGCAGGTCATATGTTGTGTGTTAATTGTAACTAGTCAAAGTTGTGAAACCTATTTTCCTTCATGCAATAAGCTGAAACCAACACCTTCATATGAAATATTTATGGGCTTCATGGTTTGATCTAAGTTTTGAACAAGTCAAAACCTTATTGATTCATATTGTGATATATTGTAGTAGTTAAACATAAAGATTTTGGTGCATCAGCTCTTAGGAAATAGTTTTCAATTTCAAGCAAGCCTTATTCCCCTTTTCCTCAAAGTTTAGTAGTTTAGGTGATTCACCAAGGGAACCAACCCACTCTAGAGATTCATCCTCATCATAAGCAACGCACAAATTGAGGATGTTTCCATGTTACAGAGGATAGTTAAGTTTCTCACTTAGCTAGGGTTCAGTCCTAAGTGATAATAGTTTTTGGCATGCTAGGTGGGACTATGAATTAATTTCAGTCCCTTTAAATCCTTATTTTTCATTACTGTTTTGTATGATCAACAATGATTTTAACCTCTTGAGGTCAAAAAATATCATACCTAGCGACTCCATGCTCTTGGTTTTTAATGATCTAGTGCATGCAATATATGAGAAGAGATAAAACTAGGAGAAGTGCACCCCTACTTGAATATTTGCATCTTTCCCCACCTAGAAGGGGTAGATAAAGAGGAAAGACTCCTATTTCATCTAAGACACAATCAACTCCTCCTAGTTTTAGAGTTGCAAAATCACCTCCAAGAATTCTAATTTCATCAAGATCTGAGAAGGAATTCTAATAGTAACATGGCTCATCAAAATAGACCTTATGTATTTGTTCCTTTCAATGGTGGGAGCCCATTAAATCTTGCACAACATGATGATATTAAATTATCAACCCTTAATATTTTTCCTTATTTCACTAGAGAGGATCAAACTATAGTTATACAACACATTAGAGATGTTGCAAATTTGTGTGTAATTCATAATATCATAGCTGAAATGTTGTAGTGAGGTTTTTGGATGCATCTCTCAAAAGAAAAGCTCTCCAATGGTTTAGGGGCTTGGCTATTAATTTCATTGATACATGGGATCAGTTAGGTGATGCATTGAATAAAAAAATTGAAGATAAATCTGATCATCTTTCTTTGGTTGATCAGGTGACTACCATAAAAAAGAGATCCACATGAACACATGGATGATTTCAACTTTCATTTCTAGAAGACTTGGAACAGAATTCTAGCCATGATAAGGCCTTCAAATGATTATGCATTTCTATATTATCTTAAGGCTCTTAACAATGATATTTCAATAATGATTCAATCTATGGGTGGATACACATTACCAATACCCTTTGGCATTGCTATAAGGGTAGAAAATTTCCTTATTCAAGATGGTAAGATTGCTCCTAGACCCCCAATGCCCTTTTCCCTAAAATATAGCCACCTACTCCATTTCAAACCCCATCTATAGTTGTTATACCACTTGCTACAAAATCAAACCAGTTAGCTTTACCACCACCAAATGTTGTCCCAGCTAGATCCAATCAACTTCAAGAGGTCTATGTTATATTGAAGACTCATTCTAATGAAATAATTAACCTAAAAAAGTAGAATGAGAAAAATTTCAGACCATACCAAGCCCCCTATCAACCATATAAACCACCCAATCAAGCTAATGATCAAGCTCAAAAAAGAAATTTTAATGCAAGACCTTTTCTACCCTATAATCCAAATGCAACTAGCTCTTCTAGGGAGTTAGTTCTAGTGCAAGAAACATGGCTCAAGATTATTATTGGTGCTTTCCTTGCAACCAACCTCATAGTCAATCAACTTGCTCCAATGGCATGCTAAATCAGGTACTCATGGTTCAAAATAATGCTTCCACTTCACAAATTTCAATGCATGAAACTAGTAGTTAGTAAGGTGCTCATTCTAAGCAAAGCAATCAGGGAGTTGCTTTGATGAATTGGCAAGGGGAATAATTTTGTGGATTCAATCATCCATTAGGTTCAAATCAGTCCTATACTTTTGTAGCAGCCAACATAAGGTCAAAAAAGAGGATTGTAGATGTAGGAAAGTAACCTAATAAAAAAAAAAATCAAGCTTCTACAATCCAACAACGTAATAGTGAGCCTTCACTTACACAAAACATTCATATTTTTCCAAGAAATTGGAGTGTGGTGAGAAAAGAGTAGCCTAAAAATCAATCACAGCCATTGCAAACACAAAATGAACCTTCGCTTAAAAAAGGTCACCTAAAGGTGACTAACCCTCTTTAATATTTTGGAGCATATGAAGAAATATAAATTAAATCGCCTTTCATTGTGAGATTCTTTTCCTTCCTAGAAAAAAGGATTTACAAGATGCTTTGTCTAACCTTTCAATGTCATGAACCTCATAAGTAATATTCTAAGGCTATGCCTTAATAGCCCTCTAGATAATAGTGAGCAAAAAGCAAATTATAAACCTTCATTTTATGTCACTTACCAGGATCACTTGCCTATAATTGCATGATAGATCTCGTGTTAGATTGTTGCCAAAGCTCATAGCTTGATAAGTTGGGCTTTTGGAGGAACCTCCTTCAAAAGGGATTCAAGCTAGATGGGTCATCATTGAATAGATTGGGTAATCATGGCTTGAGTTTACATTACATGATTGTCTAAATTTCAGCCAATAGGATACTTGAGGCTATTGATCTTCCATCTCACTTTTTCCTGTGTTTATCTAGATATTTTCACTACAAACCTGAGGGGATACTTGTCATCTAATTAGACCCATTTGTTTTTTAGAACAATATATGGTAGACCCATTTGTTTTTTAGAACAATATATGGTACAAAAGTTACTATAAAAGTAGAACCATATATCCCATCTACTATAAATGAAAATTTTTCTTTCCATGACCATGAATAACAACCTATTCTTGAGCCTAACACCCCTATTGAAGGTATTCTTGATCTTTTTTTGGATGAATGGGTAGATGAAAACCATGAGGAGGATCCTTGTAAATAGATTGAACAAGTTGGGATGGGTATTTGCATGTTTCATGAACAAGAGTTTTCATTCCCAAATATTATTAAGGGGATGACAAAAATAGTTGTATCAACAATATAATCAACTTCAAACTTTACTTGATGGTTCAAGGAGTGAGTTATGCTAGTGGAGGCACAAGCACTTCCAGCAGAGAAGTTCTACTACTTTTCATTTTCCTTTCAATTTTTCCTAACAACATAGTGAGTATGAGTACCATTCATGGCTAGAGTGGGAAGGAAAAGAGAATATCAAATTCAGCAAGTTTTTAAAGACAGTTGTTGCAAATTAGGGTGAGAAACATCAATGTTACCAATAATGATTTGTTGAAAAAGTATAAACATAGAGTTTGGGATATAATTGAAGAGTTTGATGCCTTTAATATGTTGTCTATCCCAAGAAATATGAATAAACAAGTTGATAAGTTGGTTGCAATGGGAGCTAAGTTTGATATTCTAGTTGAGATAAAAAATATTCAATTACAACACTATGTTAAGGTAGTTGTAAGACCTTCTATTCCTGATTATAACATACATTGGCAAGTGTTTGATAGTGATGAACAACTTGTAATTTTTCTAATTGAGAAGGATGAGTTCTCAGCTTCAAATTAGAAAAAGTTGAAGCAACAATATGGAGATCAGATTCTTCAACTAAAGTCAAATAGGCTGCCAATGGGTTTGGTGACTCTGGATTTAATCTTTAACTCGGATGATCAAGTAAAGAAGGATAAAACCAACATATTAGTCAAGGATGATCATTATGAGCCCATTGAGATATTCAAAGGTAAGATTTTAAAGCTTGGAAAGATATGCACTAAGGAAGAAAAACATACTTTTGTTTTGCTTTGTCAAGAATTTGAGGATGTGTTTGCTTGGGAATATAGTGATTTAAAAGGTTTTAATCTTGAGCTAGCTCAACACACCATAGAGCTACAACATGATGCAAAACTAGTTATACAAAGGAAAAGACCTTTGAATCCTAAATTAGAACACCTAATGAAGGTTGAGATAAATAATATGATTCAAAGAATTATCATTTTTCCTATCAAACACACATCTTGGTTGTCCAATTTGGTCCTTGTGAGAAAGAAAAATGGTGAAATCAGATTGTGTGTTGATGTTAGGGACCTTAATAGGGTGTCTCTTAAGGATCATTACTTGCTGCCCTCAAGGGAACAAATATTGCAACTTGTTCAGGTTCTTAAAGATTCTCACTTTTAAATGGATTTCCAAGTTATAATTAGATTTTGGTTAAGGAGGAAGATCAGTTTAAAACAACCTTCACTACAAATTGGGGACCATAACATACAAAAATATTCCTTTTGGGTTGTCTAATATAGGGGAAACTTTCCAAAGAGCCATGTATATGGCCTTTAAAGTTCTTATGAGCAAGTTTATTTTGGTATATATTAATGATATTACTATTTTCTCTAAAGATGCTAATGACCACTTCATGCATTTGAGGCAGATTTTTAAAAGATGCGAGGAGTATGAAGTCTCATTGAATAAAAAGTGTACCTTTGTTGTTCATGAGGGTAATTTTCTTGGTCATATTGTTTCAAAGTGTGGTATTACCATAGATCCTAAAAGAGTAAGTACAATTTTGGATTTTCCATTACCAGCTCATAAGAAGGCTCTTCAAATTTTCTTGGGAAGAATCAAATTTGTAAGGAGATTTATCCCTAATATTGTTTTTTTGTTAAAGCCTCTAACTTCCAATCTTCGAAAAAATGTGAGTTTTAGTTAGAGTAAGGAAGGGAAAAGAAGTTTTGAGGAGATAAAAGAGGCCATAGCAGTAGCTCCTACACTCATTAATCTAGATTATGAAAAGAATTTCATCTTGTATTCCTTTGGTAGCATTGACACGATTTCAACTATGTTGGTCTAACAAAATGAAGAAGGTTTAGAGCAGCCCATAGCATTCTTTAGCCAAGGTTTAGAGGATTATGAGAAAAGGTATTCATTTGTTGAAAAACATGTTTTAGCTATGGTTAGGAGACTTAAGAAATTTAGATACATTATTTCAAATAACAAGATACACTTGTCGGTTGCTCAACCTAGTGTGAAAGAGTTTTTGTTAAATAAGGATATGAATGATAAAATAGCAGGTTGGATTACAAAAGTAATGGAATATGATGTAGAAATCAAGGTTACAAGGCTGATTAGAAGTAAAGGATTATGTGAACATCTTGTTGGTGATTTAGAAAGCAACCAAGAAGGTGAAAATTAGACTGTTTTAGTACTTGATGATGAACAACTACTGTAGAAGCTCTTCCTACAAGTTGGATTCAAGAAATGGTGCATTACTTTTAGACTGGTGAGTGTCCAAGAGGTCCAAACAATGCAAAACGAAGGTATTATAGGTTGCAAGCTATTCCTTATGTGATTATTGATGGTGTTTTGTTTAGAAAAGACTTTCATGGATTTTTATTAAGATGTGTTGAATTCGGACAAGACTGGATTGTTGAAGAGTTTCATGATGGACAATCTAGTGGCCATTTTTCTCCTAGGACAACAAATCTTAAGACTATGAGAGTTAGTTATTTTTTTCCTAACTTATATAAAGATGCATTTGCATGGGTGAGAAGGTGCAGGAAGTGTGCATTGTTTGTAGGTAAACAAAGATTAGCAGCTCTACCATTACATCCTATACAAGCTGAGCAACCCTTCATGAAGTGGGGACTTGACTTCATTGAATTTATTAACCAACCTTCTAGTGTAGGACACAAATGGATATTGACTACAACTAATTATTTCACTAATGGAAAAAGGGTGTAGCACTCAATGAAGCAAATGGGATATTGTCCTAAACTTTTATCAAGATTTAGTTGCAAGGTTTGGTGTTCCTAGGTCAATTGTTTCAGATAATGCTTTAGCTTTTGTAGGTCTAAAAGTGATTGATTGGGCTCTCAACAGTGGTAGATATTTGAATATGTCATCTAATTATTACCCATAGGGTAATGGGCAGGATGAGTCTTCAAACAAAAATATGATTAGAATCATTAAGAGGAAAATTGAAGATAATCAAAGGACTTCGCATGATAAATTGAAGCTAGCTCTATGGGTTGATAGGATAACACCTAAGATATCTACAAGTAACTCACCTTATTTTCTTGTTTATGGCAAGGAAGCAATGCTTCCTATATCTATTAAGTTACCAACATTGAGTTTAATCAAAGAGCTTGAAATGATTAATGAAGAACCCATGGAGGTTAGGCTTGCTGAGCTAATAGAGTTGGAAGAAAAAAGAAGAAAGGCATTGCAAAATCTGGAAATCCATCATATTCTCAAATGAAAAGAACTTTTGACAAGAAGGAAGCTCCAAGATTCTTTAAGAAGGGTGATCTCATTTTTAAATGGCATGAGTTGAAGAGAAAACCTAGAAAATATTCCAAGTTTGATGCTATGTGGGATGGTCCTTATGTGATCACTAGTTATAAAATGAAAAATTCATTTCATCTTTCCAAGCTTGATGGAGAGGAGTTTCCAATCCCAGTCAATGGGATTCACCTCAAATTTTGTTATTGAGGTGATGTTTCATCATGTACCATATTAGTTTAGGATTTACTTTCCAATAAGCATTTTTTTACCATTATTCTACTCTTTTCTTTTCCTCCAAGTTCTTTTCACATGTTTGAGTTTGAGTTTTCATTTTCCCTAAGTGTTGGTACACAAGTCTGTTGTTCTTTTTCTGAGTTTTGTTAGCGATTAGTGCTCATAACAGTACATTTATAGGTCTGTCCTGAGTTGTTTCAGTCCTCCTTTGACTCCTTTTCCTAATGGATGCAAGAAGGCTACTAGTCTTTTATGCTTAGTAGGCAAAAACGTTGTGATGTTGCTAAAAATGTAATCCAAATCAGGTCTGAATCTAATTTGTATTTTTGCAAACCTGATTATTATCCTATGGTGTCAAAATGGCTTCCATTTTTGCAAAGTTTTCAGTTCTTTTCCCAAATTCAAATAATTTGGTTGTTAACACTCTAGGTTGGTGTGGTCAATGGGTTTTCATTAAATTCTTGTCATTTAATCCATTTCATGTTTTCTAGGGCCTTTAGACTTTGTGTTATATGCTTTGCAAACATAAAAGGGGTGTATTTTACAATAAAGCATTATGAAAAGGAATTTTACGCTTTTTAGATGTTTATTTCATTGAGAGCCACGTAAAAATAAGAAAGAGCTAAGATAAATTTTTATTTTTGAAGAAAATCAGGGAAGCTCACATTGCTCTCTTCCCAGACAAGCACTTTTCATTAGTTTTTAGCCAGAGGAGTGAAAGTAGCACAATATTTTCAAGGAAAGACTTAGTTTTTGTGAGGGAAACTTTGTTTGCAGCCTCTATATTCAAAAATGAATGTCATTTCCCTTGTTTTGCTGCATCACAGAGGCAAGTTTCAAAATGTCTGGGAAATCATCTGAGTTTCATCTAGCTAGGATCATGGAGCAATGCCATAGTAGTGTTTCTAGGAATTTCCATCTTTCATTTGCATGGTTGGTTGTTTCATTTGGCTCTTTCTTGAATGTTTCCATCTGTCTAGAGTGTTTTTGCTTCTTTTCTAAGTTGAAAAAAGAAAAAAGGGGAGTTCTTGTCTTTATTCTTGCATATGAGGGTGTTTTTCAGTTGCTTGAATTCTCTTTCCTTTGCAAATTCGGGATAGGGTGTGTTATTTGTATCTTAAGAATATTGGTTCATGTTAAGATGATGTGTTTGTTCTATATTTTAAGAAAGAGGAGCATCTGCCATTGTTTGAAGAGACTTCATGATCAAAAAACACATGCTAAGGTTTCCTTTGGACAATATTTTAACCATTATTCTTGAAATCTTGGGTTGCAAGAGTGTTATAAAGAGAATGTTTTGTCTCAAGGATATTGCTTTGTCACATTGCTATTAAATCCTTGGTGTTAGTTTCATATAGAGGCAGTAGTTAAGGAATGGAAATCAATGTAACTATGCATCAAAATGAGGATATAACCTTGTTACCAAGGGATAATAATCAAATCATTGTGATGGTTGGTGATGTTATAGTGGTTGTGAGCATAAATAGTGTTATTTTGTTTGAGGATATTGATGACAATGTCAACATTAGTCTAAAAAATGTCCAAGTAATATTAACTTTTCAAGTCTAAGATGATCCCTCACTGTCATGAAAACAAGAGCACATTCAATTCTTAGAGAATGTTGAGGATTTAGGAAATCTCACAGTTTAAATTAGTCATCTTCTCCATGATTATGTTGGAGGAAGTATTGTAAAGGTAACTTGAAGACAATGACATCAAGTGCATGGCACATGTAGTTTGCAGCCTTAAAAGAAAGGAGGCAATCATCTCATTTTTCTAATGTAAAAAGATTTTAATGTGTTTATCATATTAATCAAAAGGATTGTGATCATGCACATCCATAAGAGAGATAAAAGAAATGCAATAGCAGTGCTTAGAGACTGTAGAGCAGTTGTGTAAAGGAAGATAGGGTTTAAGGTAGTGGCAGTGAGAAGCAAGTTATCAAATTTGAGCATGATCATGGTTATTTAGCATATGTAATGGATCACATACAAATCCAAGAGATGGAATATGTAGTGTAGAAAAATTCATGACCTTACATTTTCACACTTGTTTGGGCCCGCCTTGCTTTATTTATCCCTATTTATGTCTTATTTGGTCCTATTTTGTATCCACAAGCCCTATGAATTATATCTTTTTCTGGCTAATCCTGACATTCTCAATTGGATAAAGAAGAATTTAATGATTTTGTCTGAGTGTCCCTGATTTTTCGATTGGGACTAAAATGCCACTTAGGGTGTCTTTATCCCCAAAAGGTCTTAGGAGCCTAATTTTGAGGAATCTTAAATGGGTCCCTTTTTGGTGTTTGTGCCCCAAGTTTTATGCCTTGGGACTAAGACACCACCTAGGGCATCTTAGTCCCCCTTGAGGTATTTTCAAGATTTAATTTCAAATTTTGGAAAAAATTAGCCTCCTTTAATTAATGATTTCATATGTCAGGTTGTTGTGGTGTAATTTCAAGATATTAAGCATGGATAAGTATAAATTCAAGGTCTCTTCTCTCATTTTCTCCTAAAAAAATATCCATTAATTCTAGCAATTTCAAGAGAGCATCATAGAGAATTCAAGAGAAGTTCATCAAGAATTTGGAGATATCATCAAGATTCAAGTATCATATCAAAGATATTCTTGTATTATGTGTGTTGTTGTGCTAACATTTGTGATGTAGGGTTTTGACTCAAGCAAGCAATTCAAGTTCACATCTATCAAGTATTTCTTTGATTCAAGATCCATATCCATTGCAACCATTTCACACAAGTTTGCAAACTTTATAACAAGGGTTTGGTGAGTTGTAGCCTTGCATGTTGTTCATTCATCATTTCCCTTCATTATTTAATTTCATTTCAAGGTTTAATTATTTCACAAGGGGTTTGACCAATGCAAACCCCCATTTACTAACAATCAAAAAAATTTTCCTCTCTTGTGTGTTTGTGATTGCAAATTTAGGTTGAATACTTAAGATCATTTGAAGTGCAAAGTTGTAAAGTTGCATTGTAAAGTTGTCATCTTCATGAAAACTCACCTTCCATGTGCTAAATTTAGAAGTTTTAGAACTCAGAAATCAAAGAAGAAGGAAGTGCAAACATCAAGCCTTAGGACCAAATTCAGAGGATCTCCTCCCAAATTGGACTAACTCTCACTACCTAGGGTGTCTGAACTTCCGAGATATTTTATAGAAATTCTTCCAAATCTAGTTTCTTTGACATCCTAAGATTTCACATTCCATTTCCAAAATAACAACAACATGACTAAGACAACAATATGGGTGCATTTTTCCTCCAAGCAGCATATTTTGACACCTTCTTTACATTTCTAGAATCCCATTGTATTTCCAGAGTTCCCAAGCACATATATATCCTAACTTCTTGTTACATAATTTCATCATTTGCATCCCTCATTTAGATTGCATTACTAGGTTTTGTGAGTTGAATGCTTATTTGTCTTTTCCAAGCATTTTCTTGGTGGTGAACCTCCAAGAGCTAAAAGAACCCCCTCCTAGGTCCTCCTTGTTGAGAATTGACTAACCTCTTGAGGTTGATAGTCAATCAAATTGGGACTCCTAGGACATTATTGGACGATTTTCTGTTGGAGAAAGGTGACATTCCACACCAATTTTTCCACATAATCATTTTGGTGAACCTGACCTTATTGAGCATTCATTTTTTGATTTGGAGTTTATTAAATTCCTAGATTTAGATTGCATACATTCTTGTATTACATCTTGCATTAGTGAAATTGCATCTAGGATTTCTCACATTTGCATTAGTGAAAGTGCATATAGGTTAAATTTTTATTTTGCATCTTGAATAGGAAATCTTTCAACACTATAGA
>VDFB02110322.1:0-41590 GCA_007258455.2 Sequoia sempervirens
GGGATGAGCTAGGGCGAGAGTAGCCCCCTACGGGTGGATTCCATAGCCCGCATACAGGCCCACCAGTCAATTGCAAGAGCAAGGGGTTGAGCCTGAGACCTTTTTTTTTTTTGAAATATTCTATTATTTTATGTATATTGTTGGATTCATCCTTTTTTCATAAAATTATTTTCAAATTTATGCAAATAAAGTTGATTTAAAATTATTTATTTATTTATTTATTGTTCTTAAATATAATTATTCATAGCATTCTCATTAGTCTTAGTAATTTAATTAGTGATATAAAAATATATATTTTGAAGTAGAAAAGCTACATCAAATTAAATGTCATCGAGAAAAAAAATTATCTTAATATTTATATGTATGCATATTGCATGTAACTTGCATTGTGGTTAGCCAATCAAATACCGTCAAGAAAAAAATAAATTGTCTTCTAATTTTTCTATGCATATTTTAGACAATGAAAAAAATTATATCATTTTGTAACATTTTTATAGATGCTATTGTTTAGAATTAACAAATTATGTGCAAGGTGCTCGATAACTAACTTATTAAATTAATGTTGTGTGGCGAGGTGATTAAATTAATTCTTTTATTTATTTATTTTGTTCATATCATGTGTCATGGTTCATAATGCACTAGTAGCAACAAATACAAAATGTGAAGGAATACAAAAGGCTAAAATGACATGTAAGAGAGCGAGGTAGAAAAATGACACACAAAAACCTAAGATTGTGAGTGAAAAGATTATAGATGGATTTTTCTCAAGATCTATGGTTATACAAAAAAGATACTTGTATAAAAAAAATTATTTGATTTCATTATTTTTAGTTGTGTTTTAATGAGATTTTCTCATGTGTATTTATGGTTGTGTTTTCTTCAATTTCATTTAGGGTGTGTGGTTGGTCTCAAGTTAAAATTTTATTTTCATTTTTTTTTATGGTATAATGGTTGCAATTTGTCTCAAAGAGTATGTTTGGGACTTTGCAAAATGATGGTTTGAAAGTTCATTGTTATTTTATAGTGTTATTATTTTCATTCCATTATTACAAATATTTGTGAGTGTATTTTTAAAATGGTTCTATGTTCTCTTCCCTTTTAGTGCTATGGACTATAGAGAAATTATATAGTTTTGTTTTTGTTGAGCACTAGAGCTTGGTGGGTGTTAAGTAATAGCGTAGTTAGGATTGTGTCGCTATTCCCATAGGCATGCCATGAAAATATGGTTTGTCTTTAACTTTTGTAGGTTATGTGCTTGGTCTAAATAGTATATTTTATTTTTGTTATGGTGCAATGGTTATGTATAAGATTGAGAGTGAGTTTGGAACTTTGCATAGTAAAGGTTTAAAGGATTGATATCAAATTATATAGTTTTCTTTCTTTATCATTGTGATAAATATTTTTCTTTTATGTTTTTGAATTTTTGAACAACTACCATTTTTGAAAAAAAAAATGGGATTCTAAAGCAACAGTAACCTTAAAATTATAAATTTCTATTTTTCATAACACTTTCCCCTATAGTATAGAATGCTCTAGATGTAGTGAAATATAGTTAAAATAAATATGTTCCACTCCATATTATGCAAATAATATATAAAGGATAGAAATATCCCCCAAAAATTCTACAATTGAATTCATAAGAAGATAAAAGGTGCAATATTTTTTTACCTTGGGACTTAAAATAACTATTTAGGATAAAAGTTTATATGTAGACTATCCATGAAAATTTTAACATATTTATTTCTCCATTGGACAATATAATCATTGTAATACTAGAATAACCAAATATAACAAAAATTATTTTACAATTTGGTTAGTTGAATGATAACATTGTAGTGTTGGAATTATTATTTACAAAGAAAAAATAAAAAAAGTCTCAATCTTCTATTTTAAGACCATTCATGTTTTTGGGGTGGCTCTATCTTGACCCATACATATACTCTAGGACTTATTTTGTCATGATATTTTATACAAGTCTTTATATTTTATTATCTTCCATTATGTTATTATTATTATTTTTTTATGGTGTCTACTTCTTCCTTTTGTAGTGTGGCACCTTGTTTCACACTTCAATGTCTCCCCATTCCATGTGTGCCACTTTTTTACTTGTCTTGACTATGAGTTGGTACTACAAGCCCTCTTATATTGTACTTACCAATATTTTTCCACCATGTGTGGTAATCTTTCCTTTGTGTAATGAGTTTTCTTAGATTTTGGTGGTTTCAATTGATGTTGTGAAACTATATTGTGTATTTTTTTTGTGGATTTGGTCTCTCCTAAAGACACTATTCCATTTCATATTTGTGATTTTCTTAGTTAATTCAGTGATAGGTTCCCTTCTTCTTGACAATGCATTACTTGCTATGAAGGATCAAATTTGACCACTATCAATATTTTGAGTGCATGTTTATCAATATTTCTCATGACCACTTTTGTTCCCATCATAAAAAAATTCAACAAGATTTGTATATTTGTAGTGGACTTGTAGATCCGTTATATCAATCTAGTAATGATATTTTTTGGAAACTTAACATTTTTTCATCTAAGGTAGTTGCTCATCATTTTGGCATGCTTGAATTTTTTATGTTGCTTGTTAGCTATTAATATTTCTTTCCTCTTTTTGATGACTAATATTCTAATGGGGTTCAAAATATTTACCTATCCTACCTTCTACTATTTATCATTCCTATTGTAATATTATGTTTTAAGTTCACAAGTTATTTTCAAATATTTATGAACCTTTATGGTCAACTTGGTTTCTTGTTGGTGGTATCCTCACCATTTATTGGTTTTTCCTTGATGTTTCATGGGAGTTGGTGTGTTATTATAAGATATGAATTTAGTCTCTTCCTTGGGTCCTACACACAATCTAGATGGGCTCATTTATTTCAAATATCCATTTCCTTAGCTTTATGGAGCATTTAATACTACATTGTTTGGTGGCTAAGCTTGAATTAGTTTCTCTATAGGTTTTATTAATTTATCGTTTATATATTGGGTCATCTTAGTCGTTTATATTGATGGTACCACGTTTTAGGTTCTCTTTAGGCATATCTCGCATGCTACTTGCAAGTTTCTTTCTATATCCCACTAGTCATGATAAGATGGAAAAAAATGAAATTTCATTATTCATGGGTTAGAGATGGAAAAAGGGTTTGTTAAATAATTATTGGTTGGGATGTAAATTTCTACATAATACAATAGATAGAGAAGATAAGGTTTATCTTTTATTCAACATGTTACATATGAGCTAAGCAAGCTATTGAAAATAACAATCCATGCTTCATTATTTTTGTAACTTGTCAAATGAATGAATACAAAGTATAATTTTTCAATTATATGAATGTATCCATGAGCATCCTATATTTTTTCTATATCTCGATGACTTATCTTGATTGAATTTTCTAATTTGAGCAATGTTTCTGATTGGTTTTACTTTTTAGTCTATGCTATAAAATTCCTTGTAATACTTTTTATGATGTTTCCTTTTAGTGAAATATAGGAAGTGTAGGTATCTACTTATGGATGTGTAAAATATATTAATATGCCTATATTTGAAATATATTTTATTTCTAATTTTTATATTGAACCTAACTTATGTGTATATTTTTCAAACATTTATATCTATGCCATCTTCATTGAGGTATCATTTTGTGTTTTTTCTTGAATAACATTGTTTATTAATAAAAATGAATAAGTAATCAATATTAAGGAAGAAATCCATCTACCATTAGTTTCAATATGCTACCATCCCATTGCACTTAATAAAAAATATTAGACATCAAACTCAATAGATATCATATATTCCTAGATCACATTGGTTTTTTAACTACTCTTTAATCATAAATTATTTTTAAAACTTAGGGAGAAAATTCATAGTGAAAATGGATTTTTATTACCATTGTATCCATATGAAAAATGAGATAATATGATAAATATCATAAGGTTAGTAAAAGAGTACATCCTAGTGTACACACCATGCTTGCTACATTATTTTTTAAAGGTAGTATATCCTTGGCTCAAATAAAACTTGCGCAAAGCTATGTGGTAAAAAATTGATAAAAGTCTTATTTGTTTTGACAATTATTTTCCTCAAGGTGTAATCCATCACAGTTAATTTCTATTATTACTCAAGTGAATAAATAACAAAATACCCCTTAATTTAGTAGAGCCAAAATAAATATATATATATATATATATCCATTAGTCCTTTCATACCAAAATATAATCATAAGACTTTATTTCACCTTTTATG
Source organism: Sequoia sempervirens (assembly GCA_007258455.2). Taxonomy (NCBI): domain Eukaryota; kingdom Viridiplantae; phylum Streptophyta; class Pinopsida; order Cupressales; family Cupressaceae; genus Sequoia; species Sequoia sempervirens. Next base: position 4,256 of record VDFB02110322.1, read on the forward strand.
ACATACTCCTAGGTGTAGGTGATTATGCAATTGCTTATGATTTATGGATCCACATGCTTGGGTACCAATAAGTTGGTATTGTTTCTAAGAATATTTTAATCTATAAATTACTTTGAAGACCTTGTAGCTCAATGGAAATTATAATTTTTCTGGCTTTTAATGTGTCAAGTTGACATCCCATCAACTTGAACAAACAAATTAGTTTCATTACTAGGGAAAATATGATCAAATTTTTAAAGGAAAGAATAATTTTACATTGTTAAGGAGTAGTTTCTCTTGTAGGGGATAGTAGGTGACTTGGTTGAAACAAGCTTAGCTAAATGGTCAAAGGAAGAAGTTCAAAATGTAAATAAGGATATAGTATATGGTTTTTGAAAAAAATTATTGTGTCTCATGCAAGAGATTTTTAGGCTCCATCAAAAGATAACATCCAAGTAGGAACACCTAATTCTCTTTGTGATACCATGAGGTAGGTACGTCTAGTAAAAACACTATATTCTTTAATAAATAAGGGATCAATATCAATACACTAATAATGAATTCAATGATAATATAATTGGAATCAAAGGAGATCTCATAGACATGCATGAAATGTGTAAGGAAATGAGATGCTAGTTGGAAAAAGTAATGGAGATAGATCTAGAAAATCTTTTATTTAAGAGTTGGGAATTCTTGATCGTAGTGTGATGATGTGTCAAGAAGGTTCTTACCATAGATTCTCCATTCCTTTGAACCTAGTAATGAATTTGACATGAAAAAACCTTTCATGATACCAATGAACTTGAGAACCTAGTGAGTGATTAGTGTTAGGTCCTAAAATAATGGGTCCACAATCTTAAAACTTCTTGTTATCACCAAAGCCAAGGATACATCATGGAGAATAAAAAGGAGGTTCATCAATAGATTCTATATGGTTAAAGGCATTATTTGAGTGTGGATAATCTCTCCTACATTTTGAGCTTATATTAAACTTGGGAGGGTGTTTGTAGAGGTCTCCTAAATATTTTTGTAAATCAAACAATATGAACAATATTTTAATAATCAATAGTTATACCTTGATGTACACTTGATACCTATAGTTGTCACTAGGAAAAGATCAAATACCCATATGAGACCTCTATATAGTGGATAAAACACCTTGCACACACACACACACCTATAGATATCAACTTCATTATAATTTTTTACATAACTTAGAAAGGTGGAACATGCATGTTCATATTCTTTGATGATAAATTAGTTTAAAGGTTTTATTAAAATATTTTTTAATTTTATTCTATTGAATCAAGAATAACATATACAAACCCAATTTAAAAATAATATAATCCTAAAGCTAACCAATATGGAAGTAATTTCAATGATAGATTGATTTTCCCTTTACCAATATGGACCAATTATTTATCCATTGGTAAATATAGTTGTGAACAATGAAGAGGATGCATGAAGAAAAATATCAATAAAACTAGTTTAACAATAATATGAAAATTATAGATTAAGCTTTTGTAATAAAGATACTTAATAAGCCAGAACTAGAAATGTAATGCATCATAAAATACAATGGAATGACTATTGAAAACCATTTTTAATAAATTAGGTGCTATCATGCTCACACCAAATCTTTTACACTAATGCCAAAAAAATGGAAACAAAAAATATTTAACTATGATAATATATCTCCCTAAGTCACAATAAATAGCCATAGAGATATTAATTACCAAATAATGTGCATTAAAAATACCCTTCGTATATTTTACAAAGTGTATCCCTTCATTGACACCTTTGAACTTCAATGTTTGATACACTAGAAATAGCTTGAGACACCTCCAAAACAAAAAAAAATGGTTAAAAAGCTAACTATTTGAGAGAATAAGAAATAAAATATATACATCCATCATTTCTTGAAATTAAAAAACATAGGGGAGCATTGAGATGAATAAAATATCAATGATTCAAGGATACCCACATACCCTATTCACAATAATCCATGCACCATGCTTCATGTGTCAAATTGGATTAATAATACCACAAATAGATCAATCTAGATGGGATGTGCTAAAAAACCAAGTACACATTTTTAAATCCTATCTTAATTGATTATGCCCATAGATCGAACATGTTAGGGCATGATTGAGCTAAGAAACTCCTTGAAATGACAATAGGGTATGACATGAATACCATTGGGTCTAAAAAGTCATACCAAAATATTAGATGCAATAGATGCAAGATATTACCTCATATTCTCCTTAAATATGCATATTTTTTATTTTTAAAATATTTGTAGGAATCATGTGATCTAATTTAACATATAAAAAAATCCATTAGATCAACTTTGGCATTTTAAAATCATTTTTATCTTTATCACTATAGTGTGCATGCAAGTGTGCGATTTTTATGAACAATCATTTTTGGATGAGGAAAAACATAATCTAGAAAATTATGACATCAACCCTAGTCAAAGAAAGTTCTGTTGGGCATGTAGGGAGGTAAGTAAGGTCAAAAGATTACAAATGTGAGAGTTTTAGATTATAGGGTGTTGGTATGAGGCTCATACCTCATACCTATGATTGAGGTATCAAGGATAGGGGGTGGTGAGAAAATTATACAATTCAGGTGCATGGAATGGGAATAGTTCAAACATGTGATTTTGATAGGGTAATACACTTCAAAATGTTGGGTATTAGGTGTGTGCAAGAAGTTGAGTCGACTTTTTTAGCCAAAAAGTGGAATTGTTTTCCCTTATTTTTAGAATTTGTCACATTTGACCTTAAAATTTGAAGCACTTAGAGATGGAATCTTCAAAAAAGTCACTAATCATAAAATGTATTACTCAGAGTGTAGTTTCCAAATATGTAATTTATTTTAATACCCAAATGATACAATATGATTTTCAATAGGCATGTGTCTAAAACCATTCTTTAAAAGTCACTTTTTTTACCATACTGTAATGCCCCTCCGTGTCGGTTGTTCTGGACTTGTGTGTGAGTATTTGTGTGTGCTTCATTGATCACTGTGTTATTTGATTGTGTGAAAAATATCATATGTTTGTAGTCATGTTTAAATAATTAATTAAATCATAAGTGATTTGCAAGGTTATTTAAAATATGATTAGAAATTAAAATAATAATCAATTAAATTAAATCAAATGATTTAGAACAAATGATCAAATTAAACTAATTCGTTAAAAGTAAAAGTGATATTATTAGTTAAATTGATTTAAATTGTTGTGTTAAATTTAAGTTAATAATAATTATGAACAAAATAATCTTGAAAAGATAATTATTTTAATAAGAAATTTAAATGGATAAGGGGATAGGAAGCAAAAGTGTTTTAAAGCAAGAAAAGCTGGAAAGAAAGGAGGAGAAAGTGACCTTTTTGGGGGGGGGAGATGGTTCCATAGCTCTTACTATGGCATAGGTAGCTGGTGTGCAGCGATGGAGCGTCACGACGGGATTTAGGACTTGAGGAAAACAACCAAGGTATGTTGTTTGATATCACTGGTGGCAGTAATATAGATATTACTTAAGAATTTCTGTATCATAATGCTTCTGCATTGATTTTCCTTGTATGAATGAATGGTTCAATTTTAGGAATATTGTGAAAGCCACAATAGTGCCTTATATAGAGTAGGAACTTGGGTATGCATTTATCTCTGAAGTGTTAATCTGAGCTGACCAAGTTTTTGAAGCATGAATCTTAGAATCATGCCCTTCTATCTTGTAGCATACTTTCCCCAAAGAAGCCTTTCTTTCCTCTGGACCCATTCTTGTTTTCTCTGGCTTTTATTTTATTGGGCTCGTGAAGGTGTAAATCTAATTCAGCGTTCCAAATTAGAGTTGTCTCTCCAAATACTCAGACTTCACGGTTCGGCCTGGTCAATTGTATATCCAAGTACCATATTCCTCTATTCATCAGCTATTATGCTCTACCTAAGTACCTTGCATGTGTATGGTTATGTAGAGAGAGTTCTTGGTGTTCACGACAATTTAGGAACCTTGGCCTCTAAGCAATAATCACCTTTAGCCGGGTTGAATCTTTTACGGTATAAGTAGTCTTATCGGCCTTTACTTGCTCCTAGTATCAAGCTTAGTACTAAGATTTAAGCATTCCGATAGTGGAACCTAAATTAATCATTACGCCCACTTAGCAATAGCAGCATGCATTTATCAATATTGCCTAAATAATCTAATAAGTCTTACCTTCGCACTGCAAGACATTCTTTTTTGGTATGCCATTCAATGTTATTCCATCCTAATGTCTTTCGAAAAACCTTTCATGGCCTAATTCTCCATTTATGTCTTAGATTCAGTTTGGGACAAAATGAATTCGTCATTAGATCGGTTGTAAAGACGTTATAAGAAAGAAAGAGTTCATTTCATTTAAATTTTGTGAACAAACTCAGAATAACATAACAAATACATTATTTTTTCCCTCATTGACTAAAATTAAGAAAATTGCTTAAGTCATAAGTATGCGTCGAATCACCTCAATATGGGTAATCATATTCTTCCTTCTAACTTCCATAGTTTTGTTGCTTCCCTATCGGTCTCTGTTGTATATCCAGAATAATACAGGAAAACTCTAGAGGATTGCTCAAGATACTTCGATAGTATTGCTTATCATGGCCTCCACTGTGCTAAACCTCACAGTGTCTGTTCACAAGAGAATATAATAGAAATTGATATTCTTGAAATATGAAAGAAGGATTAGGACGTTCTAAAAGAAACACTAGGTATCTGCAGTCTGGAACAGGGAGAATTTTGGGTTAAGAGATTTATGAGCTTTCTTCCAATGCCTAATTCAAAACTAACAATGCTGATTAAAGAAGAACATGGCTAAGCTTATCCTATAATAAAAGGGAGACAGATATTTCATTTATCTTTCCAAATAGCAACCAAAGCACCAAGTTCTCGATTAAATTAGATGACTAAGCTAGTTTCTTTACAGATTGCTTCCATGTATGGACTACATTATTTTAGTAGTGGCATAAGAAAAGATGTGAAGTACTTTGCTTTCCTAGATGTGTATGAATAAGAAATTTAGGTTTTGATGTATATATCCACCAAAATATGTAATAGCCAGATATCTTAATTTTTTCTTTAAGAAATCTTAGAAAAGAGTTAAATGAAGCGAGTAGAGAACCCGAACCAATCTTGTTATAAAATAGTTCTCTTCTATTTGATTAATCCTTTAGTTTTCCAATGAGGCCTTCAGAAGAAATAATTCTCCTGAATTAATTGAGTCAGTTACACATTTCATCTTCTTATATTTCTAGTTTACTAAAGCCCAAATGGTCCTGTTAAAAATTTAAAGTTTAAGGATTAAGCTCACAAATAGTGTATTGATGGAAATTGTATTGTGCAAAAGTGTATTTGTTTATATTTCCTTAAAAAATTTTCTGATATTCATAATTTATGTTAGCTAGAGAGGTAAATCTAAATGTTCGGCCTTACTGATTTAGATAATGATAAATGAATGTAATAAGGAACCTATGAATTCAGAGAAGTGTGTTAGAAAGCTTCTTTAGTTTATGAGATATTTGACAAGTCTGAATTTAGGATTGTATAAATATCTCAAGAGATAATTAAAAATAAATAAAAATAAGATGAAATATTCTATGTGTTTATTATGTGAAAATTATTTTAAACTCATATGAGAAAAGAATATTTTTGGCCTTCTTAGATAATTTATTGTGTTTAAGTTATGTTGAAGAAATGATTTTGAGTGAATGATTTTTCTAAAAGGAAATGTTCGAAAAATAATTATGTAAGGTGTAGTTAAATTAGGTGCAACAATTAATTTAAATAGAAGAAAGAGAATGATTAAATAGTTTAGATGATTAATTGAGTAATAATAAGGAGGTTCTTGAATTATATCATCGTAAAGTTATTAACTTGTTTTATATAAAGGAATTAAGTAATCTTGACAAAAGGAGAGTGATAGAATTAGGAATGGAGATTGTTGTTATTTAAGAGTATACTTGTGATTAGTGTCTTATGGCTTAAAAACATCAGATCATATATTCACTTCGCAATATTGTGATATCCTTAAATGTTGGAAACAATTGATCTTAAAAAAAAACATGTTCTTTTTAGATTGTTTCAAGTTACTTCTTATTGAATGAATGGTTATATTGTATTTGAATGTGTGGTTTTATGGATTGTTTTGATAGATCCTTTCGATGTGACTTTTCGTGAGTTGATTTTGAGTGGGGAATTTTCTCTCATTTAATTTATGTTGCTATACGTTGGGAACCCATATGTTCTATTTTGTTCTTTACCCTAAGTGGTAAATCGGTTAATGTTATCATTGTCATGGTTGATGGTTCTGCTTGAGTTGTTAATAAGTCAAATTGAAAAGTTCATTGAGTTATGTGTATTCCAAGAGGAGAAAAAAGAGGTTTCCCTTGGATATCCGATTTAGTTCGTATCGAAGTTGTTGATGTTGTTTGGATGGGGTTGTTGATTTTATTTTGATGTATTCACTCATTATATTTGAATTGAAAATAGTTCTTGTGGCCTTGCAATTATTGTTGTCAGTTATTTGATGGGGAAACCCTAGTGTAAAGTTTTTGAGAGTCTTCCAGAGGCTTGTTTTTATTGTTGGTCAATGTTCCTCATTTTATGTGCTCTTGACATGGAAAAATATTGGTATCATTATTTTTGAAAGGGTTGTACGAAACTTTGTGAGACTCTGATTTTGTACTTGTTAGCGAGATGGGTAATGCCTCGCATGCTTTTATGTTGTGATTCTTTGTTCAAATTATGATGGCACAACGCTTGGTTTTTATGTTGTTGGGTCTCTAGGGAGAGTGGCTCCTTGTGGGGGCCGGCACCCCGTTTAAGGGGAAGGGCACAGGATAACCCACGAGTGAGTTGGTAATCAAGTGAAAGCCTAATAATTAACTTAGGAGGGTTGGGTAGTAATATCATTATAAGATTTTAAAAAATGGATGCCTCATCTTCATTAGTGCTTCCGCAGACTAATGGAAGGCTGAGAAGGCCATGGTTGGCAAGGTCGTGACCTCGTCTTCACGAGAGGTTTATGGCTCCGCATGAGTCACCCTATGGACCGGCGCCTCCAGTTGGGAGGAAGGGCATCAGACAGCCATAGATGGGACCGGTGCCTCCAGTTGGGAGGAAGAGCACAGGACAACCCATGTAGGACTATGCGATGACACTCTCCCCTAGTTGCCCATGTGTTTTACTTTATTGTGTTCCTCTGGAAGTATGTTATGGGAGTTGGTTTATATTGTGGTTGAATGGACTTATATTGATTTTTGGAGTATTGCCTTGATACATCTTTGGTGTACTTTGTGGTCTTGTATGATCTCATTGATATTTGACTTATGACCTTGTACTCTTATGGTACTGTGATATGATGTTATTGTATTGTTTAATTGCAATTTGGAATTGTATTATGTTTATTAATTCAGTTTTTTTTGGAAGTGTTACATGATCTTCCTTTGGTTACTTGTTTACTGGTCATTGCTTTGATTTATGAGATGAGATTTATGACTTTAAGTTATTATGTTGACTCTTGGATGTTGTTGATTATGTCATTGTAATCCTTGAGTTTTATGATACTTTTGTATGATGTTGAGTCTTGTGGTTCCGTGTTTGGATGTTCTTGGTTGAGGACTCTTCTTGTTATCTCCTTAGCACGGGGGGTGGGTCTTCGGACCCACGTGGTCGGGTGGAACGTGCTAAGCACCCCATTGGGTCCCCAGTCGAGGATCGAGAGGTGCGGATTGGTGCTGTTGCGGCGACTCCAGAGTTGTATTTGTCTTGGAGCCAGTTATGATAGTTTGTATTCATCTGTTTATTTGTATCATGTTATCTTGTTGTATGGTTTCCGTTCATGATTGGAAACACTTTTGTATCATTGTACCTCTTGAACATTGTATTGTAATGTAACGTTGAACCTTTTGTGGCTATTGGCCATGGTAGTTGTTATTCAATGTGTTGAGTTAATCATGTATATGTTGCATTTACATACAAAGATGGTTTCTTATCAACGATTTTCATGTATGTGTTATACTTGTTAATGTTTACTTTGTTATGGATTATATCTTTGGATTTTATTCCTTATTGTCGTTGTGTGGATCTAAGTCGCGTAATGACTCCTTGTGTACCCCAAGGGATGTATGTGTTAGTGAATCTACTTAAATGAAATTCATGTCATGACTTAATGTGTATTACATGTATGTTATGTTATCTTTAAAAAAAAAAATTGTGCAGTGATTATTGTTTATTTGTCCTTTGGGGTTCACACGACGGGGCATTACACATACCATGCACATGTAAATCATCCATATTTTGACCTAAATAATTGTATTTTTTTTAATCCTTTTGGGAAAAGATTTGTAACACATTGAAGAGTGCTCGTGATATTTTTTTGTAATTTTTTTGTTAATTTTTTACTAGCCATATTTGTTATTTTGAAAAATTGTCATGTACTTCACACATAAGATGGCCTAAACTTATCATCTTGTGATTTTTTTCAAATTGAAAAGAATTGTTTAAAGATTTCCTACGTATAATTCTTTTTTCAAAAAATTATTTGAATAAAATTTTATTAAAATACTAAAAAACCTTGATATTTCAAGTTTATGGATGAATTTCATCAAAAAATAGTTGAAAAATAGAAAAAATAATCTAATTGTAAGAAAAAAATTCCATATTTGGAATCTACAAAGTCTCATCTATAATGGGCTTTAATTTTGTCAAAAAATTCTACAAAAAAGGTCTTCAGACATGTCTAAAGTCACTCTTTTCTACTAACACCAACATCACCTTCAAGTTGCAAGTCAAAGTAGGTCCAAAGCTAAGGGTTGACTCCCCAAGCCTTTTTTCTGACCCAAAACCCATATCGAAAACTAGGCCAAAAATTTAAATTTTTAGAAAAGGGATCTTGTTTGTTTTTTAATTTTTTTTAAGTATTTATGAAAAGGGATCCAAAACAAGATCCCATTTTAGAACAATAACCTATTTTGTACAAAATGGGATCTCGTTTCTCAAAAATGGGATTCCATTTTTGGCTCGAGGCCTCGAAACAAAACATGATTCTCTTTTGTTTTTCCTGATTTCAAGTTTCTCCTAAGTCTTAAACTTCCATTAGAAGTGTACGCATCTTTGTGCTTTTACCCTATTGTGATTTGGGCATACCTTATAGCAAGTATTAAAATAAAGGGAAGGGTGAAATTTTAACTTTCAAATGATATAAAAAGGCACTGATAGAGATGACCCACAGACCCAATAATTATATATATTTTATTTTATATAACCTTTGACATAAAAATGTCATATAGAATATAATAGTTAGGAAAAATACATAGATAAATATCAAAAAATATTTCTCATATTGGTTATAAACTAAGGAATAAATGAGGCATAGGTGCACAAATAAATTAGGCTTCAATGAAAATTTTGGTACTATAGAATTGAGTCCCTATATCATCTAGTTGGGGATGTATGTCTCTTATAGAGACAATGAGAATATAAATCTTCAAGGAAGAAAGGAAAGGGCACACAAAGATGACCAAGATAATACACTTCATGAAAAATAAGGGTCATGTTTGCACAAACATAGCCATATATAAATGAATTGATAAAACATAAAATAAGGAAGTTACAAAATAAAAATATATACAAGGAAACCATTTGCAACCATTGATATGGAATCTTAGTAAAATTTGACGGATGGATGCAAACACAACCTAGAAAAAAATTATAAGTCTCATGCCATAAAGAGATTTCATGTCACCTGATCATGGGAAAATTGTTGTATCTACTTACCTCTATCAAAGTAAATCCTATTTAAGGAGCCAACATCCCTTAACTTAAAATATTTTTACCACCAGGGTAAACCCACAAAAGTGGTTTACAATTCAAATGAGGAAGGAAAACTTGTAAAAAATGACCCCATGCCAAAAATTTTCATTTTGGGGGTTTGAACGAACTAGTTGGTTCGAACAAACCAAAAGAGAGTTCACTCGAACCAGGGTTTGAGTGAACCCATTTAATGCATGTACAAACTAGTTGGCCAAAAAAAATTTGGAAGCGCCTTTATGGAAGGGGGTTCGAATTAACCTTGGTTTGCTTGAACCCCCCCTAGTTCAAGTAAACGCCCTTTTTTCTTCATTTTTGACCTTGTTCACAATTTTTTTTTGAAATTTTTGCACTTCAAAGCTCGGTTTGAAGATGAAAATGATGGATACTTCACAAACCCAATTGGAATAAGGTAGTCCTCAAAATGAGCTATCCAACGAATATAATTTTAATATGTTTTGGTTTTGTTATGTATTTAATTTTTTAGTTTTATTAAACATAGGTTTTTCTCCAAAATTCGAGCTCTATGTTCTGCACATGCAGAAAAATAGAAAATTATCAAAAGAAATTTGAAAAATATGAGTGCACCAGATATTGAAATCCTTGATGCAACAAAAAAATAATAATTTTGATACATACAAAAAATGTTACACATTATACAGTCGCTCTATGTTTGAATTGTAATTGGTTTGACTTTGAAACTTGATTAAAGAAAAATTATTCAATAAAAAACTATCTAACCAAGTGGAAGCACTAGATATCAGAGTTACAAATCTAAATTCGAAAGAACTAGAAATTTATACTTGATGGAAAAAAAAGTTATGCATTATACGATGAGCGTCACTTTTTTAAAATGTTGTTTTCTCAAAAAAAATAGTTTTTGAGGGAGATGGAAAAAGAAGTGCAATGTGATTCCAAAATTTTTGAAAAAAATATATTTACAATCTACACAAAAAATTTCAAGAAACTCTAGTTTGTATCATCTTCAAATTCCTCATGGTTTAGCCGCTATAGTTGCCCAAAAGTGAAGATTTAGTTTAAAAAAATTATTTCAATGTCCAGTTTGGCCAAAAATTCTAAACCACTATTGTGGGATAACCCACCAAGTTGCAACAAGTGAAGTTTTTATATGCATGCACTAATCCATAAACATTGGCCAAGAAGTAAAGATCATCTTCATCCTTAATCTAATTAATTTAGGGCATATAAAAGTAGTAGGTGTTAGATTGATTCCATAATGCATCACTCATATCTATAGTAGTAGGGGGTGAATCTTTAAAAACTAGGTTACATTCAAAAGAAATGAAAATTTTGTCATAACTACTAACATTTTCACCTGAATTGAGGAAAATAATGAATACCTCCAATTTACCTGGAAAATACAAGTGTACTTGACCACAACCCTATTCATTATGAGGATGAAAATCATATTGTATTCCAAAATTTAATGCCTCATTATTAGTGTAGTGCAGAGAAATGTATCCCTTTACATTTTCACACTTGTTTGGGCCTTTGTGAATTAAATGGACTTAATTGTGCCTTATTAGGGTGTTGTAGAGTGTTTTAGATTACACTTTCACACTAATCTCTTAGGGATTTATTAATTAATTGGGATTCTTTATGCATTAATTGGCCTTATTTTACATCCACAAGCCTTAATTAATGTATCTTTCCAAGGATAATCTTGACATAAACAAACATCCAATCATAATTCATGTGTTTTTGGATTGTATGGCCCATATTTAGTGATTTGGGACTCATACGCCACCTTGGGCATATGAGTCCCACCTATGTTTTAGGGTCCCAATCTAGATTTCACATCAATCTAAGCATTTCTTGAAAAATGTGTCTCAAAGCCTAGCTTAATGGGACTCATACACCACTTCAGGCATATGAGTCTTGTGTGGCTTAAACCTAAATTAAATTTAAATTCTTGATGGGATTTTATTCTCCTAGATCTGATGTTAGCTTGTACTATTGTAATTTCGAGGAATTTGGCATAAACAAGTATAAATACAAGGTTATTTTACTCATTTTCACCTAATACTTTCATGAGAGCATTCCTTATTGAAAATTTGAGTTCAAAAGTGCATTCAATAGTTTACAAGAGCATTTAAGATCTGATTATCAAATTTTTTAGAGCATTATTCAAGTATCAAACATCATGTCAAAGTCATCATGCATCATGTTTGTTTTTGAGTTAACATTTGTGATCTAGGTTTTCATGGTTCAAGCAAGCATTCAAGTCAAGATCCATACTATTAAAGAAAGATTCAAGATCCAAATTCATGACATCCATTTCATACATGTTTACAACACTTTAATCTTAGGGTTTGGTGAGTTGCAACATGGAATTTTGTTCATTCATCATTCCTCCATTTTATTTGATTTCATTACAAGATTTGATTACCAAAATGGGGTTTGACCAAGGAAAACCCCTTTCCACTAACAAAACAACATTTTTCCCTCTCTTTAGTGTGTCATTACAGATGTAGGTTGAAGATACATTGAATAGAAATTTTTGAGAAAGTTGTCAAGTTTTCAAAGTTTTCACCTTGTTTACAAGATCACTAAAAGATACCTACAAAGTAGAATTTAGTAGTTTAGATTAATAAACCAAGTTGAGAAGGAAGAAAAAAGATAGAAGAGTGGATTTAGATCTTAACCCTTCAAAAAATCCAAGTAGGACTGATATGTCACTTCTAGCGTATGAGTCCCAATATAATGAATTTTACAATTTTTTAGGAATTCTAGATTTATCACTGCTAGATTTATGTTCCTACCTAGAAACCTTAATCTAGGACTAAATCACCCAGCTTGGTGTATGAGTCCCATTGTGCACTAAATTCAAAATGATATACAGGTTTCCAGGTGCACCTCTCTGATTTTTTAGTTTTCTATTCTAATTTGATTTCATTTCTAGGTCATTCCTTTGAGTTTTGCACATCATTAGGCTTTGTCATTAGGTTTTGTATCTTACTTATCTTTCCAAGCCATAGTTTGGTGGTGAACCCCTCCTTAGTCATTAATCAAAACCTAGGACACCTTATTATAGATTTTCTTCTCTCATTCTATCATCAGATTGAGATCTCTAAGGTATCCTCGAGTGAAACTTGAAGGAAATAAGCCCTCACCCCTTGTGTTTGTGTTCCATCCCCTAAAAGATAGACAACACACCATTTCCCCTATTTTTTTGGTTTTGTTTTGGTGAACTTGCATTTAGAACACCTTATTTCTAATTTGGAGTGCATCATAGTCCTACATCTAGTTTGCATTAACTTTGAATTAGGGTTTGTATTAATTAATTTGCATCTAGGGTTTCTAAATCTAGCATTAGTGAAAGTACATATAGTTTGAATTTTTGTATATTCCATCATTGAATTTCATTTGAAATCTACATTTGCACTTAGTCTAGAAATCATCCAAAACAAAAAACATAATATTCACACAAAATTTGTTGGAAACGGTGCAAAAATCCTAATCTAGGACTCATACACCTCTCTAGGAGATTTTGTCCCAATACATGTGGTTTTTCCTAATTTCTAGGTATTATGTGGTGACTGTTAATCAACATTCAAACCCTTGAAAAACCTTTATTGGGACTCATACACCCCTCTAGGAAATTTGGTCCTATTTTAGATTTTAAACTACATTTCATAGCATTAAAAACTCTGTTTCTATATTTTAGTTTGTTGTTATTACATTTCTATTTCAGTTTGAAAATTTTTTGTTACATTCATTTCATTGCATTTAGCTTAACTTCATTTAAATCAGAATTAGAGAATAGCATTTATCTTCTGTTCATTGCATCTTGCATTTTCTTGATTGTCCCTTGTATGAGCTTTTCTACCCAGTGTCCTATTGCTAATACTATAGTAAGATGAAGTTCAAGGCTTATGTCATCCTACGATAGCACAATCATCATGGATCTTAGGTTATCTAGCTCTTTCACTCCTAGTGTTAACATTAGTTCATTGGGTATGGACCATAACCTTGACAACTCTTTGCCTTCAACTAGTGTGAAAAATGTGGAAACCATGTTTGCTAGTATTCTACAAGAAAACATAATCCAAATCCATGAAGACTTAGCAAACCTATAACATCAAGTGAGAATTGAAAAAATTTCAACCATTTTTATCCCTATCATAGATAACATACATCACATGATTGAGAGTAAAGATAGAATAGAACTTGTGCATAACATAGTTTAGATTTTTGGAAAAAACTTTACCTCAACAAATAGTTGTGGTTTACCTTCAAATAATGTCCAAAGTCAAGGAGGAACTCAAATTCCTCCTACTATAATAATTGCCTCTATTCCTACCTATACTAATCCTCAAGTTACAACAATGATGCAACCTACTATAATATCATTCCTACCTTGGGTATTTTTGCTAGCATTCCTAGTACCTTTGTGGCATCATGCATCATATCCCCTACCACTTTACCTCCCATAAGCATTCCATTCACTTATCCATCGAAAACATACACACCTGCACCTTATTCACCTTCATCTCAAAATGCAAACAACAACGTTGTCATAAATAAACTTTTGCAAACTATTTCATCTCTTCAAAAATAAGTTTCCACCATAAAACAAAATCAAAATATACAACCTACATATTATATAAAAAAAATCCCTTATCCTTGGAGATATTGAGAAATTTGATGCCACAAGGTATAGAGGTGTCTAGATTTGAGAAATATTGGGGGAAAGGAGATCCTTCTTACAATGTTTCCACTTACACTTCCTTATGTAGTGACTTTATTCTTGAGGATAAGATCTTGGCTAAGCTTTTCCTTAGATCCTTGAAGGATACCACCTTAGAATGGTTTTCCTCATTACTGAACAACTCAATTCATTCATTCAATGAACTTGTTGAGGCAATTATAAACCATTTCCAAGTGCATATGACTCCTAAGATGACCTTAGCTGATTTGATGAGATGTAAGCAAAAAGATGATGAAAAGATTACTAACTTTATTTCACACTACCAATCACTTTATTCAAAAATTGACATAAAGATTCTCAAACCTCACCTTTAAAGGATGTTCATTGAAAACTTACAAACTAAGATACAAGATAAGTTTACCATGATGAAGTTCACCTCCTTCAATACACTTGTGTACTGCCCTTCGTGATTATCAAAACTCGATTAGTAGTCGTGACACAAAATCCAATTCTAGTCGACCTGAGAAGTCTGAATATACAAACCAAAAAAATTATCAACCTTTTAGACACTAGAATAAAGGATTTCTTCAACTTAATCCCCCTCAAAAAATAACTCAACATTTCAATGCCCAAGTAGCTACTATAAGGAAGACAACTCCTTTCACATTTGGGGATCCGGCTAGGTGATTCATTCCCTTACCCGATACTCTCCATAACACAATGCCACAAATTTTGGAACAAAAAATGATCACCTTGCCTCCTATTAAAACTCCTAAGATCCTAATAAGCCTTTACCTTTTAATTTTAGATCAAATACTTATTTCCATTATCACTGACAAAATGGACATGACATGAAACATTGTAAGCATCTTAAACATCTTATGCAAGACCTCATTGATTTTGTTTGTCTTTCAATTGGAGGTGCTAATGATCAAGGAAATAATTATGTTGCCCCTCCCAACCAAAAATTGCAAGCCTTTACCAACCCTATGCCAAAACATAGTATTTCATTTTTCAAAGCTAGTGAAACTACAAAGAATGATGTGATGAATGTTGGCACACATGATGACAACACAGATACTATTGAACAAGATCATATGGATGTACTAGTCCTATGGATATGGATGCTATTAAAAAGGGTTTAATTGAGTTGATCAAAACTCAACCTCGTAACGACCGAACTACAAATCCTCTTGACATTGCTTTCTCATCTAAAGATATAATTAGAAATGCACCTGATGGTCCTCTGTGAAAATAGCTGGTCAAATCAATGAAAAACCCACTAATGAGATATTATTTGATCCAATTTGTGGAGAGAATGTGATCACTGAGGAATTATTACTTGTGCATGAACTCTACTAAGAAACATATGATAAACCAAAAGCATGAATCAAAATCCATAATTTTTTTGCTTGCCCTATGATGGTATCAATCACCCTTCCTTTACAAATAGGACCAAAAAAATTAGATGTCTCATTCTCCATCATATCAACGTCAGATCAATTCCATGTGAAGCTTAGTTACCCATGGCTACGCTTCAAGTTTCCCTTTGACAATGAAATATCCATTGTACACCATAGTGGTTTTAATCCTTTGTCTTCTTGAGGGAACTTTTAATTATCTTTCTTTTGGCCTGAGCCTATGGAACTTATTAAACCTCGAGAAGACTTCTGTTTCAAATCTTATCAAAATTTTAAGGTGAAATGCAAAGTGAAAATTTCCCTTCAAAACATGTCGCAACCTATAGCTGAGCCTCCTATACTTGATGAAACTATGATTGAACCTAAAGACATTCAAAATAACCAAGACCAACCTAAGATAGATACTTTTCCTATCTCCTAAAAAATACCAAGAGATAAAAAACACAATCTTGTCATGCCTCCTAAGATAATTTTTTTTACAAAGCTAAAGAGAAAGTGGTTGAACATGTTCATCCTATAGATCCTTTTGTTCCTCCCCTTAGGGAAGAAAATAAGAATATGGTTGAAAAAATTTCTCCTACACAAACACAACTTGATAATCATACAAAAAGAAACAAAAATTCTGGAGAGCATAGGCATAGACATCATTCCCTTGCTCAAAGGTTAAATGAAGAAAAAAACAAAGAAAATCAAAATCCACACCTGACTGCAGCAATACATGATGAGTCCCCCTCTTTGAAACAATAAGATCCTATATCACAACTAGAACAAGAGCTAAATACTTCTTTGGAAATTATCATTCGACCTCCCATTGTGATTAACTTGGATGATGATGACAAGGTTGCTAAAATTGATGAAGAAGTGCATAATGAATTGAATACATTATTTTCCTCTTCTATGAGCTTAAATGATAATTCTCTTAGGAAGAGTGTTGAACTTGATAATTACCCTAGTTACACACTTGCTATTGTCCCTTTGGCTAGTTGTCTGCCTTCTGTATAGGGTATGTGCAGGATCATGATGGAAAAAATAGGCCCTTAAGTGGCAAATTTTTTGAATAAGTTATCTATATTATTTCAAAAATATGTAAGAATAGAATTTGTAAAAAATTGAATGTAGTTTCAAAACTACTAGGTTTATTTTAAAAAAAGAAATCTATTTGGTGAAAATTTAAAATTTTAATGTAGTAGTACTTAAATTTCAGGGAAAAAATAAGTAGGTGTCTGTCTGACCACCCTAACCACAATAAAATGATACTTTTTTTTATAAGATTTTAGATATAAGTAGAGGAATCATGTCTTGATGTGATGCATATTTTTTTGTATTTTTTTTCCAAGCAAATAATTAATTATGATTTTTTTATTACAACTTTTAAAAAATATAAAAATGCTTATGTCTGACCACCTTTTATAAAACTTGGTCAAAACTTCATGAAATTCAACTTTTATTTTTTTAATCTTATAGTATGCAAAGCATAGAATGTGATGCATATTTTAGATTAAAAAAATGTGATACCATTTGAAAGCTATAGATGTTTTTCAATCAGCCTATCAATCAAGACTCTAGTCATAATTCAAATATAAAATGAATAATAATTATTTATTAAATTCAAAGTAAAGCATAATTTATATTGGTAGAAAGTTGTGAATCTCCTTTAAAAACAATTTTCATTTCATCATTTTTGGGTTAAAAAAGGTTGTTAGCCACATACCCTATATGATGAACATGATTGGGATGCAGATGACCTGTTAATAGGTTGAATCACATGTTCCTTACTAGTCTTTTGCATTATTTCTTGTTCATGTTTCTTTAATGTGATTGCATGTGCATAATGTGATCCCCCGTAGTATTATGTTTGATGTACCTTTCTCTCGTTGTGACATTCCTCTATTTGTACCTACATTCTTCTCTATATCAAATCCTTTACCTTTTTCTTTGTCTTTTGTTTTTTGCTTTTAGGGATGACACAAGGCATTGAGACATTCATGTCTCTTCCATGTTGAACCGAATGGATTTTCTTTGTTTTTTCTCTCTTTGTGTCATCCTTCCTGTTCCATGAGTATTTGGGGAATGGTGATAGTTTTGAGCTATCTAAAAACATTGTATCAAAGACATACTAACCCTGAATCCATGGATCCCTCATGTTTTTGGAGTTTCATTTTGGGGGAATCCCCTTTTCATGCCATAGCTTTGTTTGGAAACATATTTCTTGGCATAGGGATTTCCAAATAAGGTTTTTCCTCTTTATTTTTAGCATTTATCATTTACTACTTTAAATTAATTGCTCACATCATGGTGTTTAGCAATTTCTTTAAAGTGGGGGCATACATTGGCATTATTCTCTTGCATTTCATGTTTCATGGTGTAGTCTTCTTACTTCATGTAATGTGTCTTTTGCTTTGTGGTGACATTAGGTGTGATTTCCTTCAAGAGCATGATCTCTCTTAGAATATTATATTCCTCTTAGTGGCTTGATGTGACACATTGCATCCCCTAAGTTGTTAATCTTCTATTCTTCAATTGGTCATCTCCTAGAGACATTAGGCACAATGTTCCCTAAGTTAATACCTTAAATGAACTAAGCAAGACTCCTTTGAATGTTCCTTACACTATTTTTTCATTTACAATTTTGGTAATATGACCACCTTGCATAATACACTTTTCTTGCCTATGGAGCCATCTTGTTTGTTCTTGAGTATCAAGCATACAAAGCTTTGGTTGCCTCATGAAGGTCAAAGATCATTGTTGTGTGGCATATTTTCAAAGTTATCAAGAGGTATAGCTTTGGTCTAGTTATATGAGAAGTCTAACTTAGGCGTGACTTTTCCATAACCACTTGTTTTTTTTTGTGAACGCATATTGGCCACATGCATACGTGTCTCACCATTTGGATACTCACCCAATGGATACCATAAAGTTTCATTGCATCAAAGTGAGCGTGAATTTTCAAGAAAATAGCATAGATTTGATCCATAACATGCAAGACAAACTTGATCCAACCCTTTAGTTTTTCTTTTCTTTTTCTTTCTTTATCTTTGGTAGTGTATGCTTGTTCCTTGTTTTTTCTCCTTACATCATTTTCATGTGTGTTATTTTGTGCCTATGTTGGTTTTCCATAGGATCTTGATCTTAGGGGCTTTCACAACCCTCTTGATCATTGTCATCCCATCTCATTAGCATTGGTACACTTGGACCACTCTTGATGCGATTTTGTCTACTTTAGTGTGTGTTTGAAGCAAGTTCCTCCTCTTAATAAAGTGGGGACTAAATGAGGTGTAAAAAATGTATTCCAAGTTAAATTTTCATACTTTTTTGTTCCCTTGTGAATTAAATGGAATTAATGGTGCCTTATTTAGGGTTTTGTAGAGTATTTTCTTACACTTTCACACTAATCTAGGGCTTTATTAATTCATTAGGCTTCTTTATACTTTAATTGGCCTTATTTTACATCCACAAGCCTTAATTAATGTATCTTTCCAAGGATAATCCCAACATAAACCAACATCCAATCATAATTCATGTGTTTTTGGATTGTCTGGTGCATATTTAGTGATCTAGAACTCATATGCCACCTTGGTCATATGAGTCCCGCCTAAGTTTTAGGGCCTCGATTTGGATTTCACATCAATCTAAGAATTTCTTGAAAAATTTGTCCCAAAGCCTAGCCTAATGGGAATCATATGCCACTTGTAGCCTATTAGTCATGTGTAGCTTAAACCTAAATTAGATTCAAAATATTGGTGGGATTTTATTCTCCTAGATTTAATGTTATCTTGTAGTGTTGTAATTTTGAGGAATTTGGCAGAAACAAGTATAAATACAAGGTTATTTCACTCATTTTTACTTAAGACTTTCATGAGATCATTCCTTATAGCAAATTTTAGTTCACAAGAGAATTGAAGAGTTTACAATAGCATTCAAGAGCTGATTATCCATTATTTTAGAACATTATTCAAGTATCAAACATCATGTCAAAGTCATCATGCATCATGTTTGTTTTTGAGCTAACATTTGTGACATTCAAGTCAAGATCCATACTATTAAAGCAATAGTTAAGATCCACATTCATGATAGCCATTTCATACATGTTTGCAACACTTTATTCCTATGGTTTGGTGAGTTGCAACATAACATTCTATTCATTCATCATTTTTCCATTTCATTTGATTTCATTACAAGGTTTAATTACCAAAATGTGGTTTGACCAAGGAAAATACCTTTCCACTAACAAAACAATATTTTTCCCTTTCTTTAGTGTGTGATTGCAGATATAGGTTGAAGATACATTGAAGAGAAAGTTTGGAGAAAATTTTCAAGTTTTCAAAGTTGTCACCTTGTTTACAAGATCACTAAAAGACACCTACAAAGAAGAATTTACCAATTCAGATCTAGAAACCAAGTTGAGAAGGAAGAAATGAGATAGAAGATAAGATAGAAGAGAAGATTCAGATCTTAACCCTCCAAAAAATCCAAGTAGGATTGGTACAACACTTCTAGTGTATGAGTCCCAATACAGTGAATTTTATAGTTTTTAGGAATTCCAGACTTGTCACTACCAGATTTTTGTTCCTACCTAGAAACCCTAATTTGGGACTAAATCACCTAGCTTGGCATATGAGAACCAATATGCATTAAATTTAGTGTTTCCAACATTTTAGGTCTTCATTAAAGCTTCTACAGGTTTCCAGGTGCACCTCTTTGATTTCTCAGTTTTATGTTCTAATTTTATTTCAGTTCTAGGTCATTCATTTGAGTTTTGCACATCATTAGGCTTTGTCATTAGGTTTTTTATCTTACTTGTCTTTCTAAGAACTAGCTTGGTGGTGAACCCCTCCTTAGTCATTAATCATACCCTAGGACACCTTATTATAGATCTCCTTCTCCCATTCCATAATCAGATTGAGATCTCTAAGTTATCCTTGAGTGAAACTTGGAGGAAATAGGCCCTCACCCCTTGTGTGTGTGTTCCATCCCCTAAAAGATATAAAACACACCATTTCCTCTATTTTTTAGGTTTCAATTAGGAACATTATCAAGTTTTCCTACAAAATGTTAATTTTATTGTTTACACACATGTTGCTTCTCAATACTATTATCACTTGTATGTTGGACCCAAACACACGATTTATTATTTAGGTTTAAACTATTATAAAGAATGATAAAGGAATGACCTTCATAATGGAAATCCACATAATCATATGCATCCACATCAAATTTGTGTACACTAGTTAGAAAACATACATGAATTACATATTTTGATGCACTCTATTTTTAGATCATTCACTTGATCCATATATTCAATATCATCATCAACATAAAACTTAAAACCATGGGACACCTCATATCAATAACTATATAATTATTCAAAATTTCTCTTTATTTTTAATTCATTTAGGAAGTTTATTGTGTCAATTTTTTTCTAAAATTACACCCATGACATATTTTCTCTTTCATAGTCACTATTGTAAAAATACCTCTTGATAACTTGAATGAAGCACATCCACGTGAGGAATACTACAATTCTTGTAATAGAGAAATGGGTTCTCATATACATCCACATTATCACCATCTCAAGAACAATATACATAAGGAAGACTATAATTCTTGCACTAGAGAATCAACTTCTCATATGTACCCACATTATCATCATCTCATACTCATCAAAGGAAATTTCTTGAAATTAAAAATAAATGTATCTTTCACTAACCTCTTTCTCAAAAACTTAATTATTATATGTAGCTATGTTTAATTATTTAACATACAAATATACAATATCTTCATTGTCAATGATAGGGACAAAAGAGGGTAGAAAATTAAAACAAGAAAGAATCACTAGCTCATCCTTTACATCACCAACATGTGCATGCTCTATAAAATCATCTTCAATAGTCAATCCATTTGAATTTTCATCAGTGTACATATCATTTTCTCTCAATATTTTTATTCCAAATAGCAATGTCTTTTACCTCATTCTCAAACTAAAATTCACCATTTATTTCTTCATTACAATTACTCAAGGATAACCTATCCAATTGTATGTAGAAACATATATTATTATTATTATTATTATTATCAACATTATTTTTATATTTTGTATCAATACTTATTTTAACCCATTTTCACACATGCAAACTATCCTTTGATGTTATACTTACCCTAGAAGTTGTATCCAACTTGTTACTTATTATAATAGTACATTTATCACTAGCAACATTTACATTTGAGGATATTAATTTGTAATTGTATTCATTCTTCAGCTTCCTCATAGAATCAAGCCATGCATAAGCCTAGTATAGGTTTGAAATCTTCAAATTATCCTACATTAAACTAAAAACAACTTCATAGGCTTCAAATAATATGTTAATATGATAAATTGTGTTACTTTATAAATTATTTGGAATATTTGAGAGGGAAACAAAAAAAATATTGCTAGGTTCCATACTTGACTCTCCCTCTTTCTATTTGATGTTTTCTAAATATTTGATGTCCAATAATAGTAAAGTCAATACCAAGTCAAAACTCATATTCAAATGAATCCATAGGGTTATTCCAAGAAACAAATGAATATTTTAAAACTCTTCCATACCATTTACAGACCCTTCCACATAATGACCTAACAAAGAGCTTCATCCACATGTATTCACTATTCATAATGAAAATTATCCTTAATTCTAATTTGAATATAATAAATTATGTATCCTTGTGATGATGATACACATCAAACCTAGGTATTTTTTTCAAGATCTTGGATTTCAAACTTTTCCTCTCATAATTGACCCAAAAGAGGTCTAGTTTGTAAATTGTGTCTAGGGGTGATGTAAGGGATACATTGACCTTAATTTTAATAAAAAAAAGGAAAGAATTGCATTGTAGTGTCTTGATATGTTTTTCACATTCTCTCTTTCAATTTTAAGGTCATTGATTATTTTATTTCTCACTTATATAGATGCTTGTAAACCTAATCATGGGTTTTTACATGATGTAAGGATATGTGAATAGTGGTCCAGTAAGTGTCTTCATAACAATCATCAAATATTCATTCAATATATTTCCTAGGGGTATAATTTTAATGAGCACTAAAAGTGTATTAAATCCATATTACCACACACCACCATGTAGGGTAGAAAATAGAGGTTTTATAAACTAACATGTCTCATTTTTCTTGTATCCACACTTATTTTTCTTGTATCTTGGTGGAGGTTGATTTATCAAAAAGAATTACCTAGAGAGGTTGTGCTACAGGTTAATGGCCAATCTTGGTCTCAACTTTTGGATTATGAGGGAATTCCTTTTTGTTGTTGGTTCTTTTTTTCTACTAGATAAATGGCCTATAATTTCTCCCATGGTTCTTGTAAGTTGTCTTCTTCCAATTGGTGGAAAAATGCTCTTCTTTAACATCTTATAGTGTAACCTAAAGATTCTATTGTTAATAGTTAGGATTTGAAGCTTCACTCCTTGCATGTTGAGTCTCCTCTTCTCCTCCTACTCAGTTGACTACTAATATTGTTTCTCAAACTTATATTTCTCTTATTGTCCCTAATGCTCTAATGTTATAAAAAGTTTTTTTTCTTCTCTACCTTGTTCTTTTGTTGGTATTGTTCCATTAGATAGACGCTCTAATGGGGGGCTCTTCCCCCTCTTGTCTAAAGGATACATATTTGGGTGATGAATCTTCATGGACAACTATGTAATGGAGGAAGAAATGTCTTCCTAATATGAACTCTTATTTGCATGCCAAGACCTTGGGTGTGATGGTTTTTTTATCAATATCTTATTTATCTTTTCCTATTTCTCTCTAGTTTGGTGTCTCTATGTTGTTTCTTCTTTTGGTTTGGCCTTATGGCCAAATTTTCTAATTTAGAATGGTTTTACAACCCTTCCTTTATTTATATAAAAAAAGGTATAGTAGTAATAAACTATTTTTTGGATAGTAGATCTCTCACATCTTGTAAAAGAAGAAATGTTTGAAGAAAATATTATCTTTGAGGCCACTAAACTAGTTTTGAGTTTTACATTATCAATAAATCCTTCAAATTCATTTTAACCCAGCCATGTCTTATTTGAGCTAGTAATACACCAACTTACACCAACAATATCATCCTTAGAAATGGTACCATTGTTAGGTACAAAAACTATGGGTCCACAATATTTGAATATATTCTTATCTTTAGAGGCCATAGATATATCATCATGAAGGAAAAGAAGGAGGTTCATAAATATATTGTATGAGGTTAAAGTCCTGTTTTGAGAGTGGGTAATATTTCCCACATTTTGAGCTCATCTTAGACTCAAGAAGGTGTTCCTACATGTATCCAAGTAGAAGGTTTTTAAATCAAATACTATGTAACATGACTATAATAATGATAAATTATATAAATATATGTACACTTAACCTGAGCTATATTTTTTATTAAGTCAATATAAACTAGCCACACAAGACCTTTATATAATTGATATCATCCCTTGCATATGAACCTAAAGATGTTAGCTTCAATATTATCCCTAAATATAATTTTATTTATCATTTTTTACATAGTATCAAGATGCAAAAATGCATGTTTATATATTCTACATATGATGATATGACAGTTAATTTTGATTGAAATAGTTCCTTGATTTATATTGTTTAATTATGAACAACATGCATAAAACCTAATCTATAAGTGATCCAATCCTATAACTAACCAAGATGAAATTCATTTATAGGATAGATTTATTGGCCATTCACCAATTTTAATGGCTTCCTACTCCATTGGTAAACAAATTTGTGAATAGTAAAGAGGAATGAAACGCATTAAGCAAAATATCAACAAAACTAGGTTAATATCCATATGAAAACTAGGCATTGCATTCCTTCAATAAACGTACATAATAATCCATTACCAAAGCTATAATGACCCATTCAAAATAAATAAATATTATTTTAAATTATTTATCATACATAAGATTTTATTTCACAGACACCAAATATTTATGGCATTCATGTAAATGTTGACAATGAAAGCTTGCACTTCTTTGAATAGCGTTACGGGAAATTCAGTGAATGGGGACCTTCTTATGCTTCACTGAATAACCTCTAACATTTTTAAAGAAGTTGACTCTTCCTTTTTTGTTTGGGAAAAGGGAGAAGAAAATGAAAAAATAAAACCTAACAAAGGTAATGCGCTAAAAGGTTTTACAACATTTCAAAACCCTAACAGGTTTCCTAGTTCTGATAAAATGAACTAGAATTCCATAAATCCTTCATTGTTCGAAGGAGAATAAGAAACCAAGGCTAATACAAAAACAAAGAAATCATTCAAATCCTTACGTGGGAAGTACCCTTTAAGGTTCGATAGAAAATAGGGAACCCAAGCTTGAACAAGATGTTTTAGACCCTTACAAAACTATTTTTCCCCAACAACATAATATGAAGTCTAACACAATTTTAACAAGAAGTGAAGGAGTATAAAAACATTGTTCAATTCTTGAGAGTTTAAGTTAGAAGAACATAAAAGCTGGTAACTAAGAATCAATTATCAAGACTATCTAAAAATAAAGTGGCACAAAGCATTCAACATGCATGAATAGAGAATAAAATGTAAAACAAAGGCCACATGTGCACAGTCTAATATAAGTTTTCTTCTTTTATTGGTCGATGGGTGATCCCACAATACTGGTTTATGATTTTTGGCCAAATTGGACATTGAACTATTTTTTTTTAACTAAATCTTCACTTTCAGGCACGTATAGTTGCTAAACCATGAGGAATTTGAAGATGATGCAAACTAGTGATTTGTGACTTTTTGTCTATAGATTCTAAATACATATTTTTTAAAAAAAATTGAATTAGATTGCATTTATTTTTCTATCTCCTTAAAAAATTAATTTTTAGCAATAAACACCATTTTTAAAGAGTGATGTTCACTGTAAACAATATCCTTTTTTCTATGAAGGATAAAATTCTAATTTTTTCGAATTTAGCTTTGTAACTATGATATCTAGCATGTTCATTTTGTTTCATAGTGTTTTATTAAATATTTTTTTCTTAATCAAGTTTTGAATTCAAACCAATTACAATTTAGACATAGGCAGATCGTAAACAACATATTATTTTTTTTGTATGTATTGAAATTTAATTTTTATTTTTTTTACTGGATCAAGGACATTAATACCTAGCTAGAACATATTTTCAATTTTTTTTTGATAATCTACTATTTTTCTACATGTGTAGAATAGAGAGCTTGATTTTCAATGAAAAACCTACATTCACTGATTAAATATATTTAAAATTATACTTTTTGGGAAGCATATAATAAGGACTGCATGCTTACAAATAATGAATTTTAAATGAATTCATTTGATCACCAAAAAGGTAAATCAAAAGTGATTTTTTATCAACATTTTGATAGGTGTAAAGGAGACTTCGTTATAGGTGTGGTTTAAAACTAACGAGGTTCTATCCAAGGGGGTTTGATCTAAGGTGGTTTGATCAAACCCTCTTCAATTAGAATCCTTTAAATGGAACTTTTCAAGGTTTAAATCATTATATTTTCTAGAAATATGTGATTTTAGCAAAAATTAGGATGTCCCAAAAAGTGTAAACCACTATTGTGGGATCACCCTGATCTCAATGTAGAAGAATAAACATGCTAAGGTTAGATAACATACCCGAATAGTTGTCTTGAAATTGATTACAAAATTACTATAGAGAAAACAAAGTCCTGTGAGAAATATTTTTCCTATTTTTCTATGTATCTATCTCTCTATATGTTTTTATCTATCATTGTCTTTAGAGGTTAATGGAATTTCCCCTTTATATATAAGACAATGGAAGCATATAAACATAGAGCATTCTCTGCTACCAAAATACACAAACCTAATAGGTGTTATCATAAGGCAACCTCAAAATCTGATAAAGGATTAGATATGATCATGATAATCTTGAGAAATAAAAAATGAGTTGCTTCAATAATGGTGATGGGTGAAACAAATCAATGAATTGGATGCCACTATAGCTTCATGAAGATTTCCCTATCAAAAGGAATATATGAGGATGTAAATTCTCGATAAAAATTTATTTGATTGGATACAAGTAATAATTCCATCGTCAAATAGAAGTTGACCCTTGATATTTATGAAGGAACAAAACACTTTACCACCCGATAGCATCTACAAAAATATTGATCCCAATAGTGAAGAAACCCACCTAAAAAAGATGGGTGATGTGGCACGCTGGTGGGCATTCTTCAAAATTTGTGAGTGTCTTGTGAAAAATCCCCGCAACGTAGTCACGTGTCCTGGTTTGGGCTTGAAAGGAAAGTGATATTCAAAAAGGTTGTATAGCCACTACATGGCACTATTGTGTACATTTTAGCCAAAAGTAACCTGCATGCTCCAAAATGATGTGCCAATGCAACACATGGTCAGACAAATAAAAAAAGTGAAAAGATAAGAACCTTGGGGTTGAAAGAACCAAGAGGAAAGTTACATAATTAGAGAAAAATTTGTTCCACAGTGAACATGTAAAGTGAAAATATATAACCATGGTCACATATTTCCCTAAATCACCATGAAAACCATGGAGACATCCATTGCAAAATAATATGCATTATAAACCCTTACTATGTTTCAAAAAACATATTCCTTCATTGATAGCTTAAATTTTAATTTTTAATACCTTAGAAATGTTAGGGTTCGAAGGTAGATTTCTATCAGTTAAATGCAGATTTGATTGATAAAATAGAGAAATAGAACACACAAATTATGGACAACAAAAGAACACATATTTAATATGGTTCACCCAAAACCAAGCTACCACCAACATAGAGTACTTCTAATAAATAACCTTTACAAAGCATGTAGCAACCACAACAACCTGCAACAACGTTTTTCTCCATGTTTTTCCATTGTTTTTACTCAGCCTTTGCTATGTGTACCCATAGTGCTTCTTGCATTTTTCCAACCACAAAACTATAAATTTATGCTAATATTTTTCACGACCTACGACCCTCAAAACTCATCACTGAGTTTTCTAATATGCTCCCACACATGTCCCACTAATTACAAATGAAGTGTGCCCATTGGTTGTGTCTCATGCACCCAATAAAATATTTTATTTTCAGTTGCTACATTTAATATTTTTAGTTGTCTTTTAATTTTGTATTATATAATTGTAACTGATCACTTCCAACATTTACTATTTTTTGGTAACAACCTTTTAGATACAAGTGTATCATAAATATTTAATAAGTGCAACATATTATTTAATGAAAATAATTGAATATTTTGCAATAGAGTCTAATTGGTCTCCATAACACAACAATCTCCCACTTGGAGACTAATCAGACTCCACTCCATACCATCTCCCACTTGGAGATTGATCATAACACCACTTCCCATTGGAAATTGACACCTTGGACCCTACAGTTCTATTTTACTTAAATTCAAATGTGAAGGCCAACCAAAGATGAAGAGGAGCTCGACTTCTCCCTTGTCATCACCTTCGTAAACAAATCCATTAATTGTCATCTGTATGAATCTTTTCTAGCCTTACCTATCCATCCTCCAACATTGACCAAATGAAATGATATCTTAGCTATATGTGTTCTTTTTTTGAGTGCAAAGAAAAATTATTTGCAAGACGTATAACACTTTGACTATTTGTAAACAAGTAACTTTCAGCTTGTTGCTTTCCCAATTCTTCCATGAAAAGTTACAACCATATCATCTCTTTTCTTTCCTCTATTCCAAAAACATACTTTGCGTCCATGGTGGATTAAGCAACCACCTTTGGTAAATGAGAAATCGCACTCATTGTTGTCCCACCAATGGTAAATACATAACCTATGGTACTCTACCTAGTATCTATATCAAATACTGACCTACATGATCATCAGATATCCTAGTGGTGGCAGCTGCAATGTCACCTACAGTGTCAATTGCTTCCTTTTGGGAAGCAACAACAACCTCATCTGCTATGGGGGCTAGAGCTGGGGTGAGAGCAGGAGACCTGTCACCAACCAATATCCTAAACATTGGGGGTGGTCTATCTGCTCGACGATAGGTGGGCCTATCAGCAATCCTACCACACCCCTGACCAACATATGGTGGAATGTCCAGGTAGTTAACTTTGAGGCCCAAATGGACCTCAACATAGAACTGCTAAACAAAATACAATGGAATCTGGTCATTGTTTGGGTATAAACCATGTGCTGCTAGAAATCATGGGTAGATCAATGAGGCCATAGCATGATCGACACATCTAGTGACCCGGTATCCCCTAACCTTACGCACATTTTGATAAAATGGAAAAAAAGTGGCTTTTATCATTTCTTTGGTGACACTATCTTGTATTTGTTTAAGGGGAACATCACCATGTAATTCTTCCTGCATGTAGGAAAGAATAGCAGTCATTCTGTCTGGGGAATATGCACTAGTCCTCTCAAGTTCATCTTTTAACTTTTCTAGACTATGCAATATTAACATGCATGGTTCACTATATATCCTTGGGTTTGCACCTTGTGCCAATGAATCTCTCAATTTTTTTTTTATCTCATTACTAGTATTTGCAAACAAATAATCTGGCACAGGTGGAACATGATCTACATTTTCCATGTTATATATATATATATATACAGTACACCTAAAAAAAAATGAGACTTTGGCAAATAATATATCTAGATAAAAAGAATACAAATCTAAAATAGAACTTGTAATAATTCATCTAATCATCAATAATATTTTTATACTAACTTGATTTAAAAGAATTGGAAGACAACTATAATCTATAACATAGCATCCTTAAATGGTTCAAATTTTAAATGAAACGATGAAAGAAAGAATAAGAATACAAAGATTAAAGTATAAAATCATTTGAAAATAATTGAGGATAAAAATATTTAATCTAATAGTTGTTAACATAAATGAACTTCAATTATATAGCCTTGAGAACATAAAAAAATTATAGATTGGAAAGCAAAATAAATATGTCATATTACTTGAATCAAATCTAATAAAGTTTGACTTCATTGCATACTTGTTATAAATATCTCACATGAACCAATGAAACTCAATGTGTCTCCAAATTACATAAGAAGAGAGAACCTAAATGTGAAAAATAAAAAGAAATTCAAAATCCATCTTTTCGTAATGAGTTTGTTAAAATTTAAAAACATTCAAGAACCCCAAAATGGTTTGAAATTGATGAGCATAATAGAAATTCTTGAAGGCATGAGGTCATCACAAACCATTCGGTTGTGGACTCCAAAAATTTTCAATGAATGGTTTTCCAATAAGATGTATTAACCAAAATATTCCAAATTTTTATACAATTACTAAAGATGTACAAAATGAGACCTTTACTAAATAAATTTCAAAATGCATTATTAAATGTATATTAACATCATCCGCACTCTAATTAAGAACATTAAAAACAACACAGAACACACAGATAAAATTAAAAAGTTCCAACTAATGATGTTATAATAATCCTCCCCAAGTTGATCCTCTCATCCCAATCATCATACTTAATGTTTTGGTACTTGAATCATGCTTATTATATTATGTGCTCCTCAACACTATGTAAATTAGAACTCTTAATAAACATGTTTTTAAAGAGGAAGCATTTTCTCTTTCTATTACCATAACAATTATTCTTGTTTTTGTAACTTGGTATTTCTACTTGTAAATTTTCAACTTTTTATTATGTAAATCATTCTTTGATACCCAAGTAGTTTAAAGGTTTTCTTGAATCTTATTTAGTTTTTAGATTTAAGTGCTTTCTCATTGTCTAATTTCTTAATCAAATCTAAACATTGTTCGATCCTTATTTCCTTCTAATACCAAAATCATCCTCTTTTCCTAACTATAAGAAGTCAAGTTCAATCCCACCATGGTTGTGAATCAATCTAAAATTGGTATGATTGGGAATATGCATGATACTAAATTTATCATAATGGAGAAGAATCAATTGAACATGAGGCCCTTCTTGAGAAAATGGTAATCAAGATATAGCTTTGATGCACACAACCTTTCTTTGGATCTTGCAAATTTGGCTAGTAATATTAATCCTAGTACAATGATTGATCTCCTTCATATACTATGTTGATTAATAAGCCATGTGGAAAGAAAGTACTTAAAGTTAAATAGGTAAAAGGATAAGCTCAACAACCCCTTTGAGTGATGTGCCATTTTCCTCCATCCCAAGCTTCTTCTTCATTTATTCCTCCTTATTGTTTTACTCCTATCTATCTTATGCAATTTATTTCTCCTTCCACCAAATCTCCCAAATTTATTATCCCCTCTCCCTTTTCCTAGATCTCATCTCATGCTTACTTATTATGATGCACATAGTTCTCTTGTCTCCACATTAGTTCTCATTAGTTTTGTTTACACTTCCAATGTTCCCCTCACTGTGATATTCCTACGCAAGTCTTTGTCACTCCACACTCATTTATTATGTCATGACAAATTTATACACCACCTTCCATTTCTCATCTTGCCAATTTCATTCATGTCCTTAATCCTAGTGTGCCTCTATCTACCCTTGACATTAATGTTTAAAGGCTTGTTGAGATGAAAAGTAATGTTGATTCCTTACCTAATGGAAACAAAAAAAGACATGTACATATAAAAATCAAACACAATTCAATTTCTATTAAAAATTTTACATATCCATTTTTGTTGGATTTTTGGATCCTAGATTTGAGATGCACAATGTTAAAGGAGATCCCATGACACATTCAAGGTTCTTTAGTGCTACATATTTGGATTTTGTGTATGATGACAAGTTATTGGCTAAGTTCTTCCCATGAAATTTAATAGTATTATCTTCCATTTGGGTCTATTTTTTAATATTGAAATTGGTCAATGCAAATATTGGGAATGTTGGATTGAAGTTTATTATTTTAGATTTTTTGACTGTAAACAAGGATCTACAAAGTATATACATTCTTAACATTTGCATGTGCAAGTGAGATGAATGTTAAGAACTAAAGTTGTTAGAGGCTACCACACTTAATTATGGATATTCTAATGCTTCATCTACATCATCCTACCCTTGTAAATTTGAAAAGAAAAATTATTTCCAAAAGGATCATAGTAAAAAATAATGGAAATGACCATTGTACAAACTATACATTATAAATGTTTCTAATATAATTATGACTCTAAAGCCTCCAACTTTTCCTTTGTAAAATGTGCTTCAAAATTTACTTAGTGCTTGCATGCTTACACTTCCTCCTATTAGGCCATTAGATAAATCTAAAGTTATTCCCAAAAGATATAATGATAAAGAATTTTTTTATTAAATTGTAGAGTTAATTGTAATTATACTCAACATTTTATGGGATTAAGGAATAATTGATTAAGGATTTGATTGATAAAAAAAATTAGGTTGAGGGGGTTAATATTGGGGTCAATCCTTCAATTGTTCCTCCTAATGAAAATTTAAATATTTTACACTAAATAAATCTAATAAAATGGTTTTATATGAGGGTCATGAGATTGAGGTACATATACATGTTGACGAGCTTGAAATCATTGATTCACCTATGTATGTGAGGAATGATTTGTTGGTATTAATAAAAATTATAAGGGTACTTATTCTTCTTCTTATGTACTAGTGATTGACTTTTATAGAAATTTCTATGGACTAACTAGTATTCAAACTTAGGACCTCCCATTTGGTGTTAGGATGCTCTACTATTGAGCTAATGGCTCACATTGTGATGAGTCCTTTTATGGCTTAGGTGTGTATCATTTCTCCAACACACTCCCTTGAGCCACAACATAGGTGTCAAATGCACCTAGCTTGGCTCTAATACCATGTTGAAATTTCCATGAACTAGTTAGGAAGCAAATCTCCACCACTAAGCTACCCACTCACTTTATGACAAGTCAATTTACGGTTTAGGTATGCTAATTTTTTTGACACCTTTTTCACATTGTGAGATATTACCAAATAATTATAATGGTCCTTGGGTTTTGTGTGGATCATGAACCATGTAAGGGTGTGTTTATTGATCTTACTCACTAATAAAATGTATGCACTGAATAATTTTTGTTTTATCATCATTTTATAAACAAGCATATGCGTATTTGAGGGTTTATTTAAAATTGACTAATGATATGTTGATTGAAACTATAGTATACATTATTTTACCTTAATTTTTTGGTCTAAAAGATGAGGGAAGTTCTTATTCTATGTCATATTATTTGTTCTTTAGATGTATCTCATATTTTACTTGGGTATCCATGGATAAAGAAATATCAAGCAACATCATCTATGGCATGCCATCAAGGTATCAAATATGTTTGAACACTAGTAAAGAGGTTAAAATTGCAAGAGATATGTATATGCCTTTATTTTATATTAAGTCATTTAACCTTAAATAATTTTAAGAACATACCTAAGGATCCTCTATATAAGTGCAAGGATTCTTTGCCTAATTTGTAAAAATTTCAAAAGGAATAACAATGGTGGGAAAATCAAGACAAGATGCAACAATTTAGAATTCCTAAAGGGTTTACAATTATTAGATCCAAAGTAGGTTATATGTAGGTTTTATATTATAAAATGATTCAAGAATCTATAAGGCCAAAAGAAACTACATACATTGCAAACTTTAGTTTAGAAGCATTAAGGGATTGATATTTTCTATCTAAACATGGTTTTCATAAAAAATTACTCATGTAGCAAGTGCACACTATATAATTGACAAAGAGGGTTAGGGTTTTTAGCTTCATTTGTTATATGGAGATATTTTATTGTAATGTACATAATCAATGATATGATTCTTGATTTTTTATAAGATTTAATATTATGACACCTTAACAAACCAAGCTATGACTTTCATGGTTCACTCCTACATGTATGAAATTTACATTTTCATCTACAAGTTTGACCCTAAATTTGTAGTTTTAAAATTATTTTGTGACCTTGACCCCTACACTTCTAGTCTTTAGGAATTTATTTATCTCCATTTTTTAGACTATGTTGAGAGCCATTATAATGTTTTTTTGCACTAACTTTGGGAGGAAACTCATTTTTCTTTACTCAAACCCTTGAATTGATTTAAAAAAATTGAACAAGTTAAAATACATGCCAAATATAAATGCAAGTTCAATGGGTTTAGTTTTGAATTATAGACCTCTCATCCCCTAACATATAGTTGATAGTTTTGATAGGGAAGCAAAATACTATATTGAAAATGCTTTAAAAAATTTCAAACAAATGCAATTTGAATTCATTTTAACCTGTCAATAGTGCTCGATATGCAAACTGGAATGATGAATTTTGAACAGACGAACTCAAATTTTCTTTGGCTAGAAAGAAACACCTTCGTTTGTTTGTTGTCACGCTCTCGCGTCACCACACACACCAGGGATAGTAGGGACAATGACTGGTAAAACAAGTAGTAAAAGTGATAGGGTAAAATGAACGAATTTTTTCTTTTTGTCATATTAAGGGGGTTCGGTTGAACCCATGTTCGACCGAACCTATTTAAATATTGTTTTTTTTAGGGTTTCTTTGGTTCGGTCGAAGCATGGGTTTGGCCGAACCCATGTAATATGGTGAAAAAAAAAATGCGAAATTTCCTTCCTCTAATAAAGTGTAAACCACTATTCTAAAGCCACCCATGGGATTACAAAAGGATATTGTTCAAAATGTTAAAAAGGGTTTATATTCCATTGGGAAAGGATCTCGATCAGTGGATAAGGCCACTACAAGAAGGTTGATGTTGACATCTATTGTACATCAAGATATAGCAAGAAAAATAAAAATGTCTGCACTTTCAATTGAAATTGGTTATAGTAGAATCACATTAATAAAATATGAGAAAAAGAGAAAGTTTTTGGATGAGAGTTTAGAAGGAAATTGGGAAATTATGTGTAGAGCTCCTTATTCTGAAAGGATTGAAGATGTTGTTAGGAACTTGGTCTCAAGTTTTTGGCATGATCAGACTCGTCCATCATCAAATACTAGAGATGTTATGAGACACAAGATTAGACTTGGTATTTATGAAAATCATATCAAACATTAGCTAGAAATAACACAATTTGAGATGTCTATGAACTTTTGTAATGCATATCCTCATATAAAGATTGGGCAAACAATGTTTCAAAGGTTAAAGCCATATTATGTGAAGATAAAAAAGTTTTTTGAAACTTGTTGTTGTCGTTATCATATTGAATTTGATCTCTACTATCGGGTGTTTCGAAAGATGAGAGAAGAAAGACGTGGGTTTCAAAATGCACCTCCTAAACAAGAAAGTTTGTTCATAAAGTCTATATTATGTGATCATTAAAATGGACCTCAAATAAACTACATAAAAGGAATTTGTGAGACATGTGGAAATCTGGCTAAATTTCCTTCAAGAATTGAGGATACTGACCTAACAAAGACAATAAATTGCAAGAGGTAAGTACTATTTTTAGAGAGTTTATTTGTTTCAATTTGATTAGATTGTTATTTGAATTCTCTTTAATGTAATGTTTCATTGATTGTGTGGTTTATTACTTATTCACATATTTTACTCACACAGGTACAATTATGTAAAGTTGCAAACAAATTTTGAGAAAGAATCCACAAGGTTGAACTATGTAGAAGAGGAGATTCCCATTGGAAAATTTATGGAAGATTTTTGAAAATTGATACGACCATACAAATGACATTCATTTTTTGCAAAGTGGCAAGCACAACAATTCCAAACATTTAAAGATACTTTCCCATGTGGAACAGTTCTATCAGTAGTTGCCTTTGCAGAAAATTACTCCTTTGCACATCAAAAGGAGATTCAATCAGAGTATTACTTTTCAAAGCAGATCACTATTATGGTTCTGGTGTGTTATCGACATGCAAAATCAGAATTGGATGGTGTTGAGAGTGCAGATGAAGAACAAGCCATTAAGAAAGAATATCACTTTGATATTAGTGATGATAAAGAGCATGACACACTTTTTGTCCAACATTGCTTTACAATATTTTTTAGAATTTGAGAAGCAGGGGTGTAAAATTTGAAAATCATTTTGTATGGTCAGATGGATGTGCGACACAATTCAAATCTTCACGGCCATTCTATGCATTTTGTAGATATCATAAAATCTACAAAATACCACATGTTTGGATTTTTTTTAGAGTGGGCATGGAAAGGGTGAGCATGATGGAATATGAGCTTGCATCAAATGAGATTTAAGAAAGCATCAAATGAGTTATCCAGAAGATCGTATAGACAATGCACATGATGTTGTTGAATGGTACAAGAAACACTTTGCATCAAATGTGGTCAACACATCTTCAAGAAAAAACTGACACATTCCACATAGAGTGTTTTGGGAGATGTCAGGTATGTATAAATTACATTAAATCAAAAAATTTAATTTATTTAAATTTAAATTTTATATATATATACATATTTTTTCACATAAGTTTGTTGTTGTACATGTATCTAGGCGTGGGCAGAAGATCGATGCATGGATGCAAGAGGGTAGAAAAAACAAGATCTTTGCATTGTTTCAGGAGTTCAGATAGTCGTCATGGATGGACATTAGACATAAGGGATTACTCTATTTTTTTGCACTAAGTGCATTATGGGAAACTCTGATTATGCATGCAACTATCAAGAAATTGGATATGTTGGTAAATGGGATACGGTGCCACTAGTTGTTTCAAAAACATATGATGAAAATGAGGAAGAAAGATTTGAAGACATTCCTTTGATTTCAATTGATTATGACCATATTTCAGGATTGGTTAGAAAAGGTACATGTGTAAGTTTTCAATAATTTAAATATTATATATATCTAGTTAATGATCTTTAGAGACATTTCTAATTTTTTTAGAATTTTTTTGTGTAAATTTCGTGTACAAGAGATGTTTTTACAGTCATAGCAGAGCCTAAAAACATTGAAGGTGTTAGCTATTATTTATTGCGTTGCACATAAGAGAGGAATAAGCTAACAAAACCTGAAGCAAGTCAAAGTTGTTTAGCATGGGATTAATTTTGTTTACTATCAACCTGATAACAAGGTATATAAATATAGTCACTTAATAATTGCTACCACCCTACATCTTCATACAGTTCCACATGCACGTGGCCAAATAAAATGGAGACTAGATTGTGATGATCATCAAAAAATTCTACATGTTATTGAAGAGTGGGTTGAACCAAAATCTTTGACTTAGATTATATCCATGGTTTTCAAGTTCACTTGTAACCCTATACATGTTCAAGTGAGAACTTATAGTAACTTGTACATAGTTGTAAATCATTTTGTGTAAATTACAATTATATGTACATATTTGTTCCATAGAAAATTCTTAAGTTCAAGAATCTTTGATAACATCATCTCTCACTTTTTTCGGTTGCATGTAAACCCATATATATGCTTTCAATCCTTATTTGAAACCTAGTGAAGTTTTTTAAAATCATTT
>VDFB02110323.1:0-27100 GCA_007258455.2 Sequoia sempervirens
TTAGCTATGTGGAAGTGTCTTGGGTTCTTGTTGGGTGTAAGAGAATCAATTTAGGGGAAAGATCTTGGGCCTATGATGATTTTTTTGGTTCTTGTGAATCTTTTTAAACTTTTTTGATATGGTTAATTGGCCTAATGTTTTTTTTATTATGCTAGATTCTCTACCTACTTGCATTCATAACATGGCCATCCCATCCACTAGTATTGATTATTATTTTCCTCTATTGATATGGAATACTTTTTTTTTTGTGTTAAAGATTGATCTTAGGCGATGACTTTTAAATTTGAATAGTGTTCTAGTTGTATTTGGTTTGATACCTTAGATTTATATATTGTATAAGATTATCATTTTTGGAAGCTCTTGTTTTTTCTTGTAGTTTTTGAAGGTTGTGTAGTTGCAGATTTTTTTCTAGGGTTTCAACTCACACCTTTTCTAATTATAGGATGGATATGAATTCACTGGGTATGTGAAAGATAAGATGCATGTATATATGTTGTCTAGTGAATGTATCCATTTATGTTTAAATTTCTATAGGAAGGTATTTTATTTTTGTAAATACTTCCCTTGCCATATTCACTCATATGAGTGTAACATGCAATTGGTTAATGTAACAATATTCTAAATATTACAATATTTGGAATGGTATTTTCCATTTTTCAAATGCACCATATAAAACTAAAATTGGATGACTAAGTATGCTCTTTATGTAATATTTTTCCTTTGATGGAGTATGTTCCAAAATTAATCCTTCTATTTTTCTTTTAATGATTTTCTTTCTTGTTACATATGACTTTATAACCCATTGGATGCACTAGTCTCTAGTCTACCTAGCCAATCTCAATTTATCAATAAAAAAATAAATCAATAGTATAGGAGTATGAATAGTTTGTATACACTCATAACCTCATGATGTAACTAGGTATCAATCTTCAATAAGCCTCAAATGAATGCATTGTATGTATTTAACATTATTTTACTTGGTTCAGTGATAGTCTTTGGGGACAAGTAGGTAGGTTGGGTTTGGCTATTTTATTTTTTATTTTTTTCATTATATGTGATCTCAATAGATGTTATGGTATACCACTAGGAACAACCTCTTGAGTTTAAGATGATCTTAAAGATTAGGAGATAAAACCAACTCTCATTGAGTTGGACATTAACCCTCCATAGTTTGTTGATGGGATTTGTTGGTTTTTTTTTTAGAACCAAACTTATTCTAACCACATACCTATGAACTTGCCATAATTCAATTATCAGTAAGGGAAAAGATCAACCAACACCTAAGGGCTCTTAGGCCTTTACTTCTTCACTTTGGGATAGATGTAAAACCCAAAAGAGTAATCCTAAAGATTGTGTTTATAGATACTGGTTTGTATATGTATCAAACACATGATAAAGAGATAGTTCTCCTTAAATGTTCAAGAGACACAATATCTTGAATATTTGGCTTATCTTCATAGCAATGACTAACATAAAAAAGAGTAAATATAATTCATTAAGATTCACACACACATACAAAGAGTTTTACAAGTTTGTTGATTGTATGTTTGTGATCAGTTACTAAATTTATTACCACAAAAATTTGTGGAATTGCTTTGCTAAACCAGTGCTATACACTTGGGATGGAGTCAAACTAAATATCCATATGACATAGACAACAATTTTATGTATGAAGATACCTAAAACCTTGAAAATGTTGCATTACAATATCCCCACTTATTGTTTCCACAATTCGCATCTTACTAACATCCTTGTACATGAACTAATTTATAGCCACTGTTATATTCAAGAATTTACATACATTAATTGAAATAATAGGAAAGAATAGAACAACATATCCATTGGGAATCAACGACGATACAAAAGATAACCATTGATTATATTATTCATAGTTTGTATAACTTGTACATAGGAGAGTAATCTATATAAACTTTATACTATTTTTCTATATCTATAATTTTCCTTGTTATCATAGAACCATATACATATTGATTGACTTTAACCTAAAAAATTACTACTAGAAAATTTAGTGTCCATTCTTTTATGTGTATAACCTTCTTAGGGTAAACTACCTATTGACCTCTCTCTGTAATTCAGCCTTGAAATCCCTATTATAAGACAAGGGAGCATCAAGCATTGGGCTGAATTACACTTAAATTTTACTTTCATTCCACAATAAATATCACTAGAAAGTGAGAATATTCCCCAATTAGTTGCAAAATAGTCATTTGTAAGTCAAGGGATAGCAAAAGAAAAAATAAAAAAAATGTTATTCAGGGAAGACCCACCAATCTTCAAAAAGAATCACTATCACAACCCCAAAAACATGCAATATTCCCATCAAACTAAAAATTGTCACCATCAACATCAAATGCATAAATAAACAAAGACCCATATCACAATCCACCGGCTAAAGAAAGCAAGTTATAGCAAAGGACCAAAAATTGAGCACCAGTTCATCAAAGGAGTAGGATGATACTTTTCCTTGTCTACAACAAAGTAGGCATGACCCCTTAGGGTCCTTGTTGAAAGTTGGGGTAGCCTTCAATACCTCATCCTTAGAATCAACCAAATCAGTCATAGACATCAGATACTAGTGGTAGTCAAAGTTAGTTTTGTCTCCACTGTCAAAAGAATCATTTGAGACTTCAATGGAAGAACGATGATGTCCCATATAATCCCATTGATACATATTCCTTCTTGTAGCTTCCCTCTCTATCATGTCAATTCTATTCTCCTTTCCTTTGGCTAGTTCCTCCATGGCAATTCAACCTCTTAGATGATATGCATAATTGAGAACACCCCATGTAGATTTCTTGATAGCTCTCACTTTCTTCCTTCAAGTCATAGTGATTTTAGGCATATCTCATTCAATTCATTGAGAATCATCCTCAAACCCAAGAAGGTTGAGTCTCTTAAACTTATGGACTGGGCTAATATTCACACTTACCTTACCTATTTCCTTAACAACTTATCAAATTTTCTCAAAAATAAAACACCACCCAACTCAGAAATAACAAGCTCAAATTCACACTTACTTTCAGACTCTTAATTCACACAAACAATCAAATGGTGAGAATAATTAAGCAAGTGATTTGAATTAAATAGAACAACAAGAGAGTGACTACATTAATTTTCCAAGAAAGCTTGTGTGAGGACATCGACCATCAACTACACTAATTTTGTACCTAAGTTGTTGATCATACCTTGAAGTGAATCAATGGGTAATTGATTAGGATTATTAATTATGACAATATTAAAAGCATGTGTATGATACTTCTCCATAATCAAAAAACCTAAGTGAGATAATCATCCACTTAGTTTTCATATTAACCACACACTTAATGTCTAACCAAACATGTCTCACATTTACCCACTTGCTCATAGGAATTAATTTACTTGTAGTTGATCATAATAAGATAGTGGGGAGCGATCATGATTTATCTTTAGAATGTTGGCCAATACGCTTCCTTCAATTTTAGCTTACCACATGTACTAGCATCTAAAAAATTGGATGGCAATAAAAAATATTTCCCAAATTTCACGAGTGCCTAAGAATCAATTCTAATTTAGAACCTTTTTTGTCTTAGAGTGGTCTGGCCAATATTTTACGAACACCTTATCTCTATATGGATCAATCTAAGCCTTTGAAACAATCCAAGTGGCACATGCCTGCATGCCTATTGCAAAATATAGGACAAAAGCAGGGCCCTCACGAGATGGCAGGGAGTGGTCAGGATTAAAACACATCACCTACCATAAACTATTGATCATCCTCCCTTATGAAGAAATTTTCATCATCAAAGCCTAGTAGGTACCACAAAAGTGAGAAATGTCACCTTGCCCATTAGACTATGTGATCATCTTTCCTTAATGCACAAGATGAAAAGTTGCAAGGAGAACTGTTCTAATGAAGACATGTGTTGTTGTGTCCATCATTGATCTTAGTCGAAACTATGTCTATTAGAATTTTGAAAACACTTGTCCCTTCACCAAACATGACACATGGCTATCATTTTCTAATCATCCACTTAGTGAGATAATCATTCACTTAGTTTTCTATTTTATCTCACTTCCTAACATATGTAGAGCCACATAATAATTATAATCACAGGTTGAAAACATGATAGTTTCCTAGTGATCTCATCTCCATTTTTTTTAAACAGAGAAAAATAATCACACACTCGATCAAGCTCAATAGGTTTTAACTCTTTTGGTAGAGCACTCAAACCTGGTTCATAAGATTCATAAAAAAAATTAATGCACTATGATTTTTTCAGCTCTGTGACATTTGGGAATTTATGAAAATTTACTCATAAACCTTGCATAAAGATCATATGATGATTCTTCTTCATATCTTCTTATGGAGGAGAGGGCTTGAATAGAAATTATAGGATCACAAATGAAATCAACTTCTTGAAAAAAAAATTGGGGCTCTATGATATCAACAATATTGAATGATGTGTGAGCTAAGATAATAGGGGTGTAAGTTCTTTGAAATTCATTTTTAGCTTTTGACTTACACCTTTCATTGATATGTGGTGTTTCATGGCAGCAAACACTTGTATTCAAATGACCTTTGTTCATTCCATATTTTAAGTTGTTTTCAATATTCATGGCTATACCATAGACTTGATGGAAATTTTTAGGATCCTTATCTCTCATTAAATAGCTCATCATACTATCAATAGATCCCAAATAATCAACCAAACATATTGCATCACTTAATCTCAAGAGCTCAGGAATATCCCTTAATGTTTTAGCAAATATTTGGTTAAAATGTTGGAACCAACTCATCCTTCTCTTTCTCAATGTTCATGAATTTATTTACCATAAAACTAGCGTTGATTCTTTCACCAAATTGCTCTATAAATACTATTTTGAACTCACTGCAAGAAAAAATAGAGAAAGCTAGTAAATCAGAGAACTAGTCCCTTACATCTCCTTTCAAAGATTGAAAAAATAGTCTCATAATTATATCCTCATGATCTACTTCATAGTCATCCATTAAATTATTGAATTCTTGTAGATGCTTATTTGTTGATTTATATTTTGTACCTTTGAGCATTGGTAACTTATCTCTAATTTCAAGTGGAATAATAATTGGGTAACCATTAATTCCACTAAAATTAATGGCTCTCTATCTTTCAGAGTTAAAACTTCTCTTACAATCTGTCTGGAGCTAATTACAAACCACGATTCCACTAGGAAGTGTACACATATGCATATATTTATGATATGCTTTCTTATACCTTTACAAGTTTTTCTTATTAGCTTAACTATTTCAAAGGATACTTCTTATAGAAGAGGGGATTTGCTACTCATGATTTCTCTTCATTTAGAGAGCCTCATGGGTGAACAACCCTAATCTACCTTAGGAACAATAGTGAATTTTCAAAATCTGAAAGAGCAAGTCATAAATTTTTTTTGAACATACTATCTAGCTCTTAGCCAAAGTATGTCAACACAAAAAATGGACTACAATGTAGTGTGCTATCATCATAGAAATGCTTTGGCACCTCATAAAAACCAAAGAATGAGAGTATCTAAGAAAATAGAAAAATGAATTCTTCTATCCAATTGCTAAGAACTCACAAAATATAGGGAAATAACAAAAAGTGATAGAACTAAGATAAAGAAGTAGAGATGAAAAATATAAGCAGAAGAAAGAAAATACTTATGACCATGTGAGTAATGCAACTTCCAGCTAGTGGTTGTCTTTAATACTTGCACACAAGATGGAGAGAGAAATTGTTGGGTGGTTGTATAAGGGCTTGCCTCAATCAAGCCCCATTTTGGTGTTCCCACCTACATGAATAGCCAGATAGATAGAGAGAAAAAGGGAAATGAAGTAAAGAGCTCACTTAAAGAACTACAAAATAGTGTTACGATACTCAACCAAGTAATAGAGGAGAGAATTGAAATCTTACCACCTCCACAGAATACAAAAAATGTATACACATAATGGGATCAAAAAAATATGAAAGATACAAATATGGGAAACAAAGGTATGACTATGACACAATGTTTTAACATATTGTATGGAAACCCTACTAATGATGGAAATATTTTACTTTCCTCTATCAAACACCATCATGTTTGGGGA
The DNA here is from genome assembly GCA_007258455.2 of Sequoia sempervirens. Classification (NCBI taxonomy): domain Eukaryota; kingdom Viridiplantae; phylum Streptophyta; class Pinopsida; order Cupressales; family Cupressaceae; genus Sequoia; species Sequoia sempervirens. The sequence continues at coordinate 6,107 of VDFB02110323.1, forward strand.
ATTAATTTCCCTAAACTCATAGTTTCCTCTTTCACAAAAATTCAACAATGTAACCTTCTCCAATTAAGCACAACCTTGTGACAACCATTTGATAAGCAAAGACTTTCTCCACCATTGACCTTGATATTGCATGGGAACAACAAAAAATTATCCACCAAACCACCCAAAACTACATCCTTCCTTTTTATAGAAATTGGTGATATGAATTTAAGACTCAAGTTACAACAAAAAATACCATGGTATTTTCATACCTACTGGCCTCCATGAGTATGTTGAGGAAAAAATAGAGGAGAACTTCCAATTCACAATCGAAAAAAAAAATTCTTCACTAAGCTGATCTATATAAGTAATCTCCTTATACATATAAAATTGAAAAAAAATGAAGCTCTAGCATAAAATGAACTTGAGTGATTTGTTAATTATAAGCCTAGAGAACTTTTTGCTTCTCAACACCATCACAAGATGCATAATGGGCCCGAGTGAATCACTCAAACCTTTGTTTTACGAACACCTTATTTTTTGTCATACCTTTGTTTTACGAACACCTTATGTCTATATGGATCAATCTAAGCCTTTGAAACAATCCAAGTGGCACATGCCTGTATGCCTATTGATAAATATAGGACAAAAGCAGGGCCCTCACGAGATGGCAGGGAGCGGTAAGGATTAAAACACATCACCTGCCATAAACTATTGATCATCCTCCCTTACGAAGAAATTTTCATCATCAAAGCCTAGTAGGTACCACAAAAGTTAGAAATGTCACCTTGCCCATTAGCCTGTGTGATCATCTTTCCTTAGTGCACAAGATGAAAAGGTGCAAGGAGAACTGTTCTAATGAAGACATGTGTTGTCATGTCCATCATTGATCTTAGTCGAAGCTATGTCTATTAGAATTTTTAAATACACTTGTCCCTTCACCAAACATGACACATGGCCATCATTTTCTAATCATCCACTTAGTGAGATAATCATTCACTTAGTTTTCTATTTTATCTCACTTCCTAACATATGTGGAGCCACATAATAATTATTATCATAGGTTGAAAACATGATAGTTTCCTATTGATCTCATCTCCATTTTTTTTAAACAGAGAAAAATAATCACACACTTGCTCAAGCTCAATAGGTTTTAACTCTTTTGGTAGAGCACTCAAACCTAGTTCATAAGATTCATAAAAAAAATTAATGCACTATGATTTTTTCAGCTCTATGACATTTGGGAATTTATGAAAAATTACTCATAAACCTTGCATAAAGATCATATGATTATTCTTCTTCATATCTTCTTATGGAGGAGAGGGCTTGAATAGAAATTATAGGATCACAAATGCAATCAACTTCTTGAAAAAAAAAATTGGGGCTCTATGATATCAACAATATTGAATGATGTGTGAGCTAAGATAATAGGGGTGTAAGTTCTTTGACATTCAGTTTTAGCTTTTGACTTATAATTAACAAAGGTATACATAGAGAAAAATATTCACACACTTGGTCAAGCTCAATAGGTTTTAACTCTCATTCTAGTGACTTAATTAATTTTTTTTTAAGAAATTAATTAAGTCAAGTTACAACAAAAAATACCATGGTATTTTCATACCTACTGACCTCCTTGAGTAAGTTGGGGCAAAAATAGAGGAGAACTTCCAATTCACAATCGAAAAAAAAAATTCTTCACTAAGCTGATCTATATAAGTAATCTCCTTATACATATAAAATTGAAAAAAAATGAAGCTCTAGCATAAAATGAACTTGAGAAATTTGTTAATTATAAGCCTAGAGAACTTACAATAAATACCATGGTATTTATTATAAGTCAAAAGCTAAAAATGAATGTCAAAGAACTTACACCCCTATTATCTTAGCTCACACATCATTTGATATTGTTGATATCATAGAGCCCCAATTTTTTTTTTCAAGAAGTTGATTGCATTTGTGATCCTATAATTTCTATTCAAGCCCTCTCCTCCATAAGAAGATATGAAGAAGAATCATCATATGATCTTTATGCAAGGTTTATGAGTAATTTTTCATAAATTCCCAAATGTTATAGAGCTGAAAAAATCATAGTGCATTAATTTTTTTTATGAATCTTATGAACCAGGTTTGAGTGCTCTTGATACCTAGAATGAGAGTTAAAACCTATTGAGCTTGACCAAGTGATCTTATGAATGAGAGTTAAAACCTATAGAAATTGGAGATATGACTTTAAGACTCAAGTTACAACAAAAAATACCATGGTATTTTCATACCTACTGACCTCCTTGAGTAAGTTGAGGCAAAAATAGAGGAGAACTTCCAATTCACAATCGAAAAAAATAATTCTTCACTAAGCAGATCTATATAAGTAATCTCCTTATACATATAAAATTCAAAAAAAATGAAGCTCTAGCATAAAATGAACTTGAGGAATTTGTTAATTATAAGCCTAGGGAACTTACAATAAATACCATGGTATTTATTATAAGTCAAAAGCTAAAAATGAATGTCAAAGAACTTACACCCCTATTATCTTAGCTCACACATCATTCAATATTGTTGATATCATAGAGCCCCAATTTTTTTTTTTAGGAAGTTGATTGCATTTGTGATCCTATAATTTCTATTCAAGCCCTCTCCTCCATAAGAAGATATGAAGAAGAATCATCATATGATCTTTATGCAAGGTTTATGAGTAATTTTTCATAAATTCCCAAATGTCATAGAGCTGAAAAAATCATAGTGCATTAATTTTTTTTATGAATCTTATGAACCAGGTTTGAGTGCTCTTGAAATCATAGTGCATTAATTTTTTTTCTATAAAGCTCAATAGGTGTAAGTTCTTTGACATTCATTTTTAGCTTTTGACTTATAATTATTAGCTTAACTGTTTCAAAGGATACTTCTTATAGAAGAGGGGATTTGCTACTCATGATTTCTCTTCATTTAGAGAGCCTCATGGGGTGAACAACCCTAATCTACCTTAGGAACAATAGTGAATTTTCAAAATCTGAAAGAGAAAGTCATAGAAATTTTTTGAACATACTATCTAGCTCTTAGCCAAAGTATGTCAACACAAAAAATGGACTACAATGTAGTGTGCTGTCATCATAGAAATGCTTTGGCACCTCGTAAAAACTAAAGAATGAGAGTATCTAAGAAAATAGAAAAGTGAATTCTTCTATCCAATTGCTAAGAACTCACAAAATATAGGGAAATAACAAAAAGTGATAGAACTAAGATAAAGAAGTATAGATGAAAAATATAAGGAGAAGAAAGGAAATACTTATGACCATGTGAGTAATGCAACTTCCAGCTCGTGGTTGTCTTCAATACTTGCACACATGATGGAGAGAGAAATTGTTGGGTGGTTGTATAGGGTCTTCCCTCAATCAAGCCCATCCTTCCTTTTTATAGAAATTGGTGATATGACTTTAAGACTCAAGTTACAATAAATTTCTCAAGTTCATTTAGACAACCATTCATTTTTTAGCTTTTGACTTATGATTGTTGGGTGGCTGTATAGGGGCTTGCCTCAATCAAGCCCCATTTTGGTGTTCCCACCTACATGAATAGCCAGATAGATAGAGAGAAAAAGGGAAATGAAGTAAAGAGCTCACTTAAAGAACTACAAAATAGTGTTATGATACTCAACCAAGTAATAGAGGAGAGGATTGAAATCTTACCACCTCCACAGAAGTCAAAAAATGTATACACATGATGGGATCAAAAAATATGAAAGATACAAATATGGAAAACAAATGTATGACTATAAAACAATGTTTTAACATATTGTATGGAAACCCTACTAATGATGGAAATATTTTACTTTCATGTATCAAACACCATCATGTTGGGGGAATTAATTTCCCTAAACTCATAGTTTCCCCTTTCACAAAAATTCAGTAAATTTAACGTTCTCCAATTAAGCACAACCTTGTGATAACCATTTGATAAGCAAAGACTTTCTCCACCATTGACCTTGATATTGCATGGAAACAAAAAAAAATTATCCACCAAACCACCCAAAACTACATCCTTCCTTTTTATAGAAATGTGTGATATGACTTTAAGACTCAAGTTACAACAAAAAATACCATGGTATTTTCATACCTACTGACCTCCTTGAGTAAGTTGAGGCAAAAATAGAGGAGAACTTCCAATTCACAATTGAAAAAAAAAATTCTTCACTAAGCTGATCTATATATGTAATCTCCTTATACATAAAAAAATTGAAGGAAAATGAAGCTCTAGCATAAAATGAACTTGAGAAATTTGTTAATTATAAGCCTAGAGAACTTTTTGCTTCTCAACACCATCACAAGATGCATAATGGGCCCAAGTGAATCACTCAAACTACTATCTACACTACAATAAGCTACATTTTTATTAGAAAGAAAAGTTGCATAATCAATTTTGCACACCTTTGGAACAATATGAAGCCAACATGCCTTGGGATTCACTAATGCTAATGTCAACTTCATTAGTACATATATTTAAGTCATGAAATACTTCTTGCAAAGAGTTACACTCCTCAAATTGTCTCATAGTTTTAAGATAATCTTAGCAATTTGTTATGATACATGTCCTATAAAAACTAGAAATGTGTACACTTCTTCTATGCTCAACTCACCATCATCACTCTCATATGATCCATTTGAAGTGTGTTACGTGAAAAAAGAAAACATAGTGCACACCAAAGAAGGAGGTTCTCATATTCATGCACATGATGAAGATGGAAAGGGAATAGTTATTCACTACATCAATAGGACTTTTGTGGGCTGTGAAATGGACTACTCACCTTTTGAGAAAGCATGCCTAGCAATAGTTTCTACTTCACAAAAGTTTACGGACTACATGTTGTCACATAAAATAAAGCTCATTGCTAAAATCAACCCATTGAAATATTTTTTATCTAAAGCAACTCTCACAAGGTGAATGGATAAATGGGTGATTATTTTAATAGAGTTTGAGATAGAGTATGTAGAACACAAGGCCATAAAGGACAAGTGACTGTAGACTAGCTAGCACATGCACCTATTTATGTTGAAAACCCTTTGATATATGATTTCCTTGATGAATAAATCTTCCTTATCAATCTCACAGATTAGTGAAAGATGTGCTTTGATGGATTGTTCACCCAACATAGATCAGGAGTAGGTATTCTCTTCATCACCCCTTAAGGTGATTGTATTCCAAATTCATACTGAATATCATTCCCATGGACTATCAACATTGTTGAGTACGATGACCTAATCATATGTCTAAGAATAGTATTTCAATGGTAGATACAAGAGATGAAAGTCTACAAAGACTCAACTAGTTATTAACCAAGTCAATGATGACAATCAAACTAAGGATGACAAGGTCAAGTTCCTTATAGAAGGATGGTAGAAAGTCTCGAGGACATTTTTATAGACATAACTTTTGAGTAGATTCCTCGCATGAATAGCAGAACAACAAACGCGATGAAAACAATTATATCGCTACTAGACATGCCAAACAACGTCCTCCAATGTGAATTCTTGGTAGAACAACTTCTCATACTAACTTTCAAGATCCTTGAATCAAAATTTATGTGTGTCATTGTTGGTCTTGTATCCCCATGGTACCATGATATGTTTACCTACCTAAGAAGAGGAACCCTCCCATCCGATATCACCTTCAAGCTTAAAAGGACCTTTGTTAATAAGGCACCCCAATTCGTGATCTTAGGTGATACCCTTTACCATCGAAGCATTGAAGGGACATTGCTACAATGTCTTAACCAAAAGGAATCTTTGATTTCTTTAAGAGAGTTACACGATGGCATATGTGGGTCCCATTCTAGTAGTATGCTTTGAGCTAAAAAAATATTGAGGATGGGCTACTATTGGTCAACCATGGAAAAGGAAGCTCATCAGTACGTGCAGAAGTGTCTCCCATTTCAACAACATGGGGATCTTATTCATGCTCCAACTCAAGAGTTGCAACCCATGATAACACCATGGCCTTTCTCATAGTGGGGAATTGAACTCAAAGGAAAAATCACCCCAAACTCATCCATTGGACACAAGTTTATCATAACCGCTATCGAGTAATTTTCCAAATGGGTTGAAGAGATTCTTATGACCTACATAACGGGGTAGAAAATTTCCAAATTTATCCTTAACTACCTAATATATCATTATGGTGTTCCACAAATCATCATCTTAGATAATGAAATCCCCTTTAAGAATCAGGATGTGAAAGAGGCATGTCAAAGATTGAACTTCCAACATTGATTCTCTACCAAATATTATCCCTAGGGAAATGGTCAAGTTGAGGCTACAAATAAAACTATTTTGAAAATTCTAAAGAAAATAGTGAATGAAGTTGGCCATGATTAGCATCTACAGCTCAATCCCACTCTCTAGGCTTATTGAACTAGTATCTGCATGCCAATAGGTGCAACCCATTTCTCCCTAGTCTATGGATCCAAAGCTATCCTACCTATTGAGGTTGAGCTCCCATCATTTCAAATGTCACTACAAACCTTGATCACCAATGAAGAATATAGAGCATCTCAACTCATCAATGAGTTATAATTCCTAGACGAGCATTGTTTGGATGCCCTCAATCACTTACAAGTATACCAAAATCAACTAAAACTAAGCTATAAAAAGGGGATCACATATCAATCTTTCTAGGTAGGGGATCTTGTCCTAAAGCAGAATCATAAGAACATTTTAGATGAGGATAACAAAGTGAGGTTTGAGCCTAACTAGTTGGGTCCATTTGTCATCATGAGAAGCTATTGATTAGGAGCATACCAAATATCAAACCTTGAAGGAGAACCCTTGCAAGAACCAAATAACAACTTTTGTCTTAAATTTTTTTATGCCTAGTCTTGAAGGGTGTAAATCTAAAAATATAGAAAAAATAAAATAATGATCAAAATCCAAACAAATGAGAAAAAGGATTGAAAAAAGTAAAGAATTTTTTTTTCCTCTAGCAAAAACCACTTTAGTGGCACTTTGAACAAGTACCTTGGTGAAAATATGGAAAATAGGCACCTCACATAAATAAAAGCAACTCCATATATTTTTTGGCTCCTTATCCTATCATTCTTTGCATCATCATCCATCACATCTTTCATCATATTTATATTCATCCATCACCTATCCACGCCCTTGTCATAGCTTGATGTTGTGAAGTATCAGTTGATCCCTTTAATACTACTTGGCATATTTCAAAGGTCAGTTTGCCCTACCCATATCAAGGTAGTCTAACATGTTACGCTAGGGGAAATTGATAATGGATCATATTAGGTTCTTCTATATCTCAAGGTTATTGAATATATCATTGAAAACACCAAAAAAATTGGTAAAAAAATCATTAGAAAATCCCAAAAGCATGAAAATCTTGTATAGCCAAAACCCCAAAAACATTTGCAAAATCCTGTATAGCTAAAATCCAAAAATATTCATAAAATTGTAAATTCAAAATCTAAAACATCCAAAACACATCAAAACCCTAAAAAGGTCAAACATCAAAAATCCAAAAACTAAACCATGTCAAACTACGTTGTCTTTGAACTTGAACGTAGAAAAGGACATTATTGATGTGCCCCCAAGACACCCTAGGTCAGTCCTTTAGGAGTCCATCATAATAAATTGACATTCCATCAATTGTTAATATCTCATTTTTAATAAGTTGAGTCAGTCGAATTATGTGGTCTCTGCATGTATAACGTAGGAAAGGCTTATCTTTGATTCATCCTTGAGACACTTAGGATAGGTCTTTAGGTTAGGTTCTTAGTCAAAGCTTAGAAAATCCCTAAACATTTAAATATTAAAAAAATCCAAAACATCCAAATATTCTAAAAACCCCTATACATTAAAATATTAGAAAACACAAAAATATTTGAAAACAGGAAACACAAAAAACATTAAGAAAAACCAAAAATGCCTCAAATATCTTCAAGAAACCCTAAATAGCCTTGAATAACTAGAAACATAAATATTCAAATAAACTTTCAAAAAGAACAAAAGCAATCTCAAAACATTTTAAAGTACCAAAAGCATTGAAATATTCTAGAAACTCCAAAACCATCCATCCTATCTCGCTTTCACCTAAAATAAACCTTCACCCATAATAAATTGATCATCACCTTCAACCATTGGAAAAACAAATAGAAAACAAGTATAGGAAGATGCAAAGTGAGAATCTAAGTTTACAAATATAAAGTCTAGATCATGGTTAAATGCATTAGTGAAGTTTATATTAATGACTTATCATAAATCTCATAATCATCCTATATCAAACAACCATCTGATCAACATGTCCTAGGATGTATCCTTCCTGCGATGGACATCAACATCATACATCACCTTAGCTAAAGTTAAATTGGAAAGAGATATAGATAATACTGATTGTTTTCCTTTGATCTTTTCTTATGATTTATCTTAATTATCCATTCCAAGGACCTCTTGATGATATCTATCAAAATGATTTAGAGAGAAAGGAATGGAGCATCGATCATTATATTTGGTTTTCCATGCTTGTGGATACTCTTGTAAAATAATCTTGGTGCATACTTGCTTAGTAGTGTGTAGGAAGGTTTTTTGGAGTATGTTGTTGACTATTGTGTATGCTTTTCTCCGATATATGGGTATGTGCAGGATCATCATGGAAAAAATAGGCACTTAAATGATGAAAAATTTAGAAAGATTAGAGTTACAAAACTTGATGTAAAAATTTGAATAAGTTATCTATATTATTTCAAAAATATGTAAGAATAGAATATGTAGCAAATTGAATGTAGTTTCTAAACTACTAGGTTTATTTAAAAAACTATTTGGTGAAAATTTGAAGTTTCAATGCAGAGTACTTAAATTTTAGGAAAAAATAAGAAGTAGGTGTTTGTCTAACCACCCTAACCACAATAAAATGATAATATTTTTTATAAGATTTTAGATATAAGTAGAGGATTCATGTCCCAATGTGATGCATATTTTTGTAATTTTTTCTAGGTAAATAATTAGTGATTAATTTTTATTACAACTTTTTAAAAATATAAAAATCATATGTCCTGACCTTAACTTGGTCAAAATTTCATGAAATTCAATTTTTTAATCCTATAGTATGTGATGCATAGAATGTGAAACATGTTTTGGATTCAAAAAATATGATACCGTTTGAAAGCTATAGATGTTTTTCAATCAGCCTATCAATCAAGGACTTTAGTCATAATTCAAATAGAAAATGAATAATAATTATTTATTAAATTCAAAGTAAAGCATAATTTATATTGGTGGAAAGTGAGAATCTCCTTTAAAAACCCTTTTCATTTCATCAATTTTGGGTAAAAGAAGAGTCATCATCCACACATCCTACACATACCCATTATATCACGACTTTTTGGGCCATCATTATCTTGCACATACCCATTTTATAGACATCTAACCTACATTTTGATGAGGTTTCTATATGTCAAGGTGTGAGCAGGAACTATCTTATCTATTTGTAGAGTCAAAGTCCATTAGACTAGATACAATGCCATCTTGATTATCAATACATTGATGCATCATATCTATGTGTTATATCAAACAATAAGGAATGATGAAAATTCCCAATCTTGAGAAATGAGAAAATCATCATGCATTCTTCATCCTCATGCATTTCTCATCACCATCTCTAATAAAGTCTCGGTGGATCATATACTTGTTCGATCTTTTGAGGCAATCATTAAAATCAATGATTGGTGATCTTGTTTCTTCTATCTTCTCTTTATGCTAACCTAGTATCATGGTAGTTAATAAAAAAAAAATCTTCAATCCATTCATCCTTCATCCACAAATCATTAGCATACATGCATCTCATAATCATAGCATTATCCATCCATACATCCACATGTATACATCACATCCTAAAAATGCATAGAAAATACACAAAAAAAATACATCCATATCATGTGCATCCATATCATTTTACATCAGCATAACATCTACATATCATATTATCCATCCCATAGAACATCATGAAAAGATAATGAAAAAGAATATAACATTGCATCCATTACATATCATCTCATCACATATTGAATAATAATACATGAATAAAGTGCACCCATACATATACGGATGTCACATCTCACATCCAATGCATCCATAAAATCATAAGCATGCAATAAGATGAACACATCATATTGAATCTATATCTGTATCATATATGTATCAAAAAATGATTGTAATGGTACAATATTTGAATTAGTGTATGTATATCAATCATAAATACAATATCCAAGCTAGGCTATCAAAAAGGATACCATGAATGTATATGTATATCAAAGAATGGGGCAACAAAATCAAAAAGTATTTGTACAATTGAGCTAGCCTTGATGGTTGCTCCCCTTTCTGACTAGTCTCTTTGGTTGATCCTTAGCCCTAGGGCATCCATCATTCATCTGCGAGTAGTCAGGCTATCTGAGTTACGCTAGAATATCTCTATGATAATGCATCATATAATAGGATGCCTCAATCACAACCTCTCTATACAACCTAGTAGATACAGTCCTACCCTATGTGGCCACTATCATTGCCTATAACTACTAGTGGCAACCGATATATTGATTTCTCTTGGTAGTCATTGGCAATACCTACTACCTGGCATGGTCTCTCTCTTCCATAATGGCCACAACCTACTATCTCACCTAGTCTTGCAAAACAATGATTGCCAAAATATGTTGGCAGGCCTAATATTGCTCACTTGTGAGAACCTACACCTCTTGTTGTAGCTATTAAATTTGTATGTCTTAGGGATCTATCCCTAGAAAAGGTGGTTGCACTACCTACTATGTTGGTTGCTACTACACTAGCTACTACTGAATCAGAGGCTACTATGCAACTGGTGGAGCCCTTGAAATCTACCCATCTTTGCCATCTTGTACCCTGCCTCTGCCCTAGCCTTCTCCCATCCCTCTCTATCTCCCTCATGGAGGAGCACCCATTGGATCTGTCAACCTCCAAGGGGGTGTAAACCATGCATCATAAGTAGGCGTCGTCTGTGTGACTGCTTGAACTTGGTTATATGCCCATGACTGAGCCACCAATTGTCACAAACTATTGACCATCTTTGGAGCTAGGATAGTGGGTCCCCATGTGGGAACCTCTTGAGATGATCTCACAAATATGGATCTATAGGTATAATTTGGCCTATCCTACTACTCACCAAAATGTCATGCCACTCTATCTGACAAATATCTCTCTGTGACGGTTGCTATTGACCCTACATGTACCAAGTTTTTTTAGAGAAGAACAACTATTGCACATCATCGTGCCACACTGGAATCTATAGCCAAGGTCACCATCTAAAAACTATCATATCATTTGGTTCCTGCTACTAGTATGGAAGCCCAAGCTGCCCTATGTTCTGTAGGGTGATGGCACCTCTATACTACCAAACCATAGGATCATCTAGCTCAACATCGACCATATGAATAATTGGTCAGAGCACAACAATATGCTCGCAAGCCCAAATATGAAATTCACCCCTGTGCCAATATCCCTACCATTGTAGTAGATAAAGTCATGCATATCATGATACAACGAGGCCAAAATCATCAGGCCCCATGCAAATAATGTCCTCCTATGGAGCATCTTGTGCCATGCTAAGCCCCATATTAGGTTGAACCCTCTACTTTTTCAGTCTGGAGTGACAAAACTTGAAATGATCACAACGATAAACAAAATAAATATGGGCATATGACCTTTGTATGCCTCGAGGTCAATCTACGAGGTGACTAGAACAATGGCCTCCATCTCCATCACCTTATGATAGGAATTGTACCCATCATTGACATCATAAATCACATGCTCGCCATGTATCAACAAATGTAGAATCCTCCATACATCCTCTAATGTTACTGTCACCTTGCTAATGGGAAGGTGAAATGATGATGTCTCACTATTCAATCTATCACATAGTGTAGTTGTCATAGCTAGATGTGTTTGAATGACGGGCGTGTACACAATCACCATATGTCGATCTCTCCTAGGTGCTCCTAGTGCAACTTAGATAAATCACCCAGTCTCTCCAAAACTATGGGTCGGTGCTCATGCGACATCAATGGTGGAATGACTTCTTACACCCACGAAGCGTACAACATCGAAATTTGATTTTTTTCACTCAATTTGGAATTTTCAGCTCTAAAATGACAATAACATTATGATTTAAAATAGCATCACTCTATTTCAAATTCCAAATTGAAACACCCAAAGGAATTCAAATTGAAAATCACAAATCACATCACCATAAACATATGCGTCATGATTTAAACTTTCGAAACCCTAACCCTAATTTTTAGATAGAAATGTGTGTCGCCATACACATATGTGTCACAATTTAAAATTGGAAACTCGAATTCTAAATTGTGAACTATGTTGCAATATATGTTACGTCACTAAAATAATTTTTAGCATTGTTGATTCTCAATAGGTGTCACAATTTAAAATTGGAAACTTGAATTCTAAATTGTGAACTATGTTGCAATATACGTTATGTCACTAAAAGAATTTTTAGCATTGTTGATTCTCAAATAGGTGTTGCTATATAGCGATGCTACCAAAGTTTAAATTCTAAAGTGCAATTAATGTATAAAAACTTCAAATTTCAAATCAAATTTTGAGTTACATACCAGTGGTCCTAAGCCTGGAATACGTTGGTACTCTTGAACTCAATCAAAAATGTGTCATGGGAGCTCTCATCACACCATTTCATTAGAGGATTAGAGCTCAAAAAAATAAGAATTCTCTAAGGTGTGAATGCATAAATGAATTGAAAGTGACCCTTCTTGGCTTATTCATGCTAGAAAATTGGGGTATTTTTCCTTAATTTAACTTTGAAGCTAGGTTTTATCATCATTTTCACCAATTTTTCCAAACTGGAGCTTATTTTGCATTGGTTATTGCATTTTTGGCATAATTCTTGCATCCCAAAGCCTTTTTGGACCCTTGGGGAAGCTTTTAACCTTTATCGAGAAATCAACCCAAAATTCAAAATTTTCTCTTGATTTCTTGAGGGGGTAGGGAATCATCTTTAACTTTTTGCTAGGGTATCTAAAAAAATCATAAAATCATAAATTTTTATTTTTTGATTTAAGTAGTTTTTAATCCAAGAGGCACTAGTAGTTGAACTGAAGCAATAGGTGCCTTGCTTCAAAGAGGCAAATTGTAGACATTAAAAAATGTCCTAAATGGTACCATACACTCAAATTAGGTATACTAACATCATTTCCTCTTAAAATCTATCCTCTTTTCACTTAATTCATTGAATTATCCTAGCTAATTAATTAATTGCATCTTTTGTGTCTATTAACCTAACACATTTAATAGTTAAAATTCACCCATTTTCACACTAACATTTCATCTCATTAAATTAAATAAATGAAACTATTTAATTTAATTCCCTAAGTCATCTTATTTAATTAAATAACACTAAGTTATTTAATTAAATTTCATTTTGCATTTCTCCCTTTCATTAAATTATTTAATTTAATGAAAATTACTTTATTCATCTAAAATCCCCTAATTGTATGATTAAACCTTGTTTAATTAACAATTAATCTATTTTTTCTCCAAAAGGGAAATATTCCAATGGAATATTACTTACCCCTTTTTTGCAGAATCAAAACATTGTTTTAATTTGCAAAATATCCTTTTTCCTCACCTATGAGAATATTCCAAAGAATATTCTCTGTCCTCTAATCATTTGAAAAAGAGATATTCTCACTTGGATTCTTGAGCAAGCTAAAATTGTGACTTCTTGAGCAAGTTAAATTTTGACCTCTTAAAACAATTCAAAAGTGTGTTTGTTTGGAAAGAATGAGAACCCTTGATTAAATCTCATCTTGCATTCTCACCCATTGATGATAATCAATGATCCATGTGTCCAATTTCCTCCATCCTTAGCCATTGGTTAACTCTTTTTTATCTCAATCCTTCATTTCTCACTTGCTTTCCTATAAATAGGTTACTATTTGGAGACAAATGGATCCATCTTTCAATTGCAAACTTATGTTGTTGAAGTCACTCACACTCAGACTCAAACTCATAATTTACTCACATTTAGCATATATTAGTTCATCTTTTAGTTGCATATTAATTTTAAACTTTCATTAATGGCTTGTATGCATCAATTTGATCTTGTTTATAAATTAGGGTTAGGATATTTTAGCTTAGGATCCACTTAGATTAGCTTAGCTTTTGTATACTTAGATAATTTTTAGCATAAAATCATGTTAATTTAGTATAAATCAATTTTTCATCCACATATCACAACAATTTCATCAATTCTCTTCAATAGAATTGATTGAGATAGGCTCACAAATCAAAGGATTGGGAAAAGGTCATTGTTCCACATCAACACGACACCAATTCCAAAATGGAATAAGTTTTAAATGAGTTAGAGTAGGCATTTAACTATTTTTCATAGTTTGTAGAGTTTAGTTTAAATAAATTCTTATTTTAACTTTCACTTGAATTATGTTGTTTAAGATTGAGTATTAGTGTCTACATTATTCTTTGATTCATCATGGATCAATTGTGATCATCCTCACATTGATAATCCTTGGTCGACACCATGATAAACCAAATAATAATAAAAATTTCCACAAAAATATGTAACAAGTCTCTTAACTATTGATATAAAAATAACTGTTTTACCTATCTAGTTGTCTAATAGGTCCAATTTACATGTTGAGTTTACTAAAGTCCTTGACATACTTCTACAAGTCTTAGTTTATTAGATAAGATCTTATCATATCTTATCTATTTAGGATTTAATTTAATTCTTGAGTTGTAAGTCATTTAATATTGTTGATGTATTTTCCTCATTGTATAGGAATAAGAAACATGCCAAGATCTTGTATAATCCTACCTCACAATGTTCCTTTATAAGAAAGACATCATATGTATATTACATATTCAATATTTTAATCTTACACCCACAATCATAGAAATATATTCTTGCCATTTTCTCTTTTTTGAAAGATATTTTTGTTTAGAAACTATTCCTAGGGGTATTGGGAGTTCTTACTAACTTTTAATTGGTATCAAAGCTCCAATTTTGCAAATTCTATCTTAGATCCAAGGGTTTCATCTTGGCTTGAAGATTTCATTAGGTATATTTTCAGGTTTCAAGGATCTCACATTTGAATTCAAGTCATCAAAGAAAGTTATGTTTTCCTAGTTATATAGAGAATACATGTTATGGTGATGTAAGTGGTGAACAAGGAGTTTCCTTCTTATTTGATATTTTTCCTTCCTTTGTTTCTATTTATAATTTTTAAGTGGTTGATGATAGTGTAGAAAAGGAAAATATACTGATACACTTGATCCCTATTTACTAACACCATTTCATCCTGAATCACCTTCTTAGCTTATCATCACTCTTTATCCCTTAATTAAATAAATAATCATTTATGTGATTAAGTCATTTTCTCTTGTTAATTAAATTAATCAATCTGATTTAATTAACTTTGTTTCTCTATTTAATTAAATAAATAAATTTTATTTAATAAATTTCTAAAGTCTACCTATTAAATTAAATAAATTAAACATTTATCTAATTTAATATAACATCACCTCCTTTTAGTTAAATAAATCAAAATTAATTCATTTATTAAATCTAATTTAATCTAACATCACCTCCCTTTAGTTAAATAAATATTAATTATCTCACTAAATTAATTAACCCTTGATTAATTTAATCCTCATCCATGTCACATCCTTTATCTTTTTCCACTTGCACATGAAAATACTTTTAATTCATTTATTAAATTTCTATTTTTTCTCAACTTAGCATATTAGGGGAATATTTCTTCAAATTTGAAATCCTTCCAAGTGGACTTTGCCCTTCCAAAAAGACATTCATTCCTTCCTACATGTCCTTGTGCATTAAGCCAAGTGGCATTTAAGACATTCCTTTTTCCCTCTTACATGTCATTTCACTATTTTCAAATTCCACCTAATTGCATTTATGGGCACAATCATCAAAATGTGCACATCCTTGACCCATTCACATCTTCACAAGTGGCACTTGGCCATTGGTTGAAAGTTAATCCCACATTGCTTCATTTTGGGAATTTATCCATCTTGTCTTTCTATAAATAATAGGTTTATCTCCTCATTTGATCATCCACAATTTGAGCAAACTTACTATACTCAATTTCATATTCAAGCATTAGCATTTTCATCAATTTCATCAATTTCATCAAGGCATAACTAGGCTATCATATGTTTTCTCCATGGAGTTCATTTGAATCAATCACCAAGTGCATCAATCATCACCAAGTCATCAAAAGCTTTCATAGAAGTTGGGAAAGGGCTGATTTACACATCAAATTGGCACCAACTCCCCCATAAGATCAAGAGTTTGCATGTTTTTAATAGGATTTGATATATCTTCTTTCTTTTATATTGTGTTCTTGTTTTTATTCCTATTTCGAGCATTTCTAATGGATTTTATGGAGAAATTTGATCTTGTCTTGCATTTGAATCTTCTAATGTGTTTTTTCATTGTGTTTTGCAAGTGCTAGTATCTTGGTTCCAAATTTTGGCACTAGGAGGGAAAATCTCATGTTTAGATCATATTTTTATTAAAAATTTTGTACTTTTTTCTATTTTTGTGTGTCTACAAGGAAGTGCACTACTAGCAGACCAATGTCGTAGTATAGAACAACTAGCATTCCAATTCCATTGTATAGCACCACTTCAAACTTCAAACTGCGACACCTTGTCTTTAACGCCCAAGATTCAAAATTTTAAACTCCATGATTGGGTCAATTTGGGGCTGCTGACTTTTTTAAATTCCAAATTGGACTACTGCTAAAAAATATGATGCAATCATGGTATCTATTTTGTTGTAGAGCTACACTTGCAAAATTAGTGGCATCATATAGCACTGAGTTGGGTCTCTCAAACTACATTTCCTATGCAAAATCCACCACTGAAAGGAAGTAAAAGTGAAATCTTAATTTTTTATGACGTGTTTTTTTTAAATTATGATCATTTGGATTATTAGTTGCTTTCTTGGCCTTTGTTTTATAGTTCTAACTAGTTTTTTGTAGGTTGTTCTAATCAAAGTGAAGGAGAAAGATGAGATTGAAAGAGGCATAATGACATCATTCTCTCATGATGCCAAGTTTTTTTGAAAACTTTAGTGTTTTTTTAACACTCTTAGAGAATTCACAATTTATCTTAAAAAATTTGTTATATTTCATGTGCTTAGGACCTACTAAATTTCTTTTGGGCTCTAAAAAGAACATTTCAATTTTTGCTACAAAGGGCTTAAAAAGAACTTTAGGACAAACTCACTTGATTTGGTTAGGGATTAACAATTGAACAAAACAATTCCACATTTCATTTTGGTGTTCTAAAAAGAATCAAAATCATTTCTTTTTGGACTTAAAATGAACAAGTGTTTCTTTGTTTTGTGATTACTTACTCAAAGTAATATCATTAAAAGGATGTATGCCCTTCTCTCACATCTCACAGTGATCTTGAGAATCAAAAGGCCTTTTGGTGACATTAAGTTGTGTAAGTAATTTTCCACACACTTTAATTTGGGATTAAAATTGAGCAAATCATGCAAGTGTGAGTGAAGCATATTGCGTACATTCTCTCTTTGGTTCATAACAAAGATTGATCGAGTTATGAATATGTTTGCTCACTTTTATTTATCTTAGAGGGCCTGCCTTGTGGGAAATAGTAATCACCCAAGGGAACGACCCACCCGGGATATAAGTGTGGATATTGGAATAAAGGCCAATATCACAAGGATTATTCCAATGAGAAGGTCATAAATTGTCTCTCATCACATGGATGGTCCCCCATGAATGGAATGCCTACATTAAAACCCTTGTTTAGAAAGGCCAAAATCCTAATCTATTTGTTGGTGCAAGAATAGTTGTTCTGAAGCCACCCCACACTTTTACAACTTTTAGTAGAGATGGAAAGTATGTCATTGGAGATTCATGTGTATTGATGCTTGGATAGAACCCAAAAAAAGTGTTGAGTCATGGAGGGGAGCCAGTGGGGTCAAGCATCTAACCCTCTGCTGGAAGTAGGCGTAGCTAGACTTTTCCAAGTGGGGACTCAAAAAATATAGTCTTTCATATCCATAGGGTTGTACGTGTTCTTAAAATCAAAACACTTTGCTTGATTGTAATCATTTGGAAACAAACATTCAACATTTCTCATCAAATTTTAAACCCTTTAGGAAGCAAATATCTTTGACAAAATTCAAGTGCTATTGCTTTCCCTAGGGATTATATCCTTAGAGGTTTCTAAAAATTTGGATTTACATCCCAATTTTCTTACTAAAGTCAACAATAGGAAACTTTTGCCTTAAATTCCCTGATTTCCACATAATACACTTTGTGGGATGATATGAAATTAAGACATAGAAATTCAGCTAGAAACTTAAGCAAGACATTGGATGTGGTAAAATAAATTCATTAATCAAGATGAAATCAATTGAACACCACACATGTGCTTATTTATCTTTTGTCTTATGGTTTTTTGAGAAAAAAACATTTTCCTTTTGGTTTAAATTACTCTTAGGGAAAAGCATGTTCTTCAAAACCTTGGTCTTGTAAACAAGGTCCCTCTTAGGTTCATTTAGGATCAAAACAACCAAACATTTCATCCATCTCAAGCATCAATCAATTCACATCTCACAAACAACTTTTGACCATTAGAAAAATAATTCATACTAGACTTTTGGAAAATCCTCAAAATAAAATCAAAATCATCTTGTTTAACTAAGTGTTTGTGGATGAATCCTTCTTCATACATCTAGTTAAATTATCACCTTGTGGATAGATTTATTCCAAGACAAAATCTAGCCTCTTGGAGTCTATGAGTTCATTATCAAATCCAAATCCAAATCCAAATCAAATCCAAAATCAAAACCAAAAGTTCTAAAGTATAGTATTCCACCAAGGTTCCTAAAATTTTAACACCCATATCATTCACCCCTTTCATCCTTCATCTCATGATTGGTCATAATCCCCTTAGAGGTCAACAAGGTCAAAACACATGAAGAACATGAAATGTAAACTTGATTCATTCGTCATGAGTGGTCTAAATCAACCAAACTATCAAAGTCTTACAATGTCAATTGATTATCAAAACTCATATTTATACAATCCATACATGTGATCACTATTTCCTACAAACCTCAATGGTACAACAAATGTGAGTATGCCCAATCTAAATTTTGGAACAACTTTTTCTATGATAGATTTAAATCAAAGACCAAACTTACAAATCTATCAACCAAACACTCAATGCATGAGTCTTCAACAAACTAACATCATCCCACCAAATCCATACATGCCAAATGTGAATATACCAAGTACAAGTGTACCAAACATGAACATTTCAAATCCACAATTGGTGAACTTTGGGATGGATATGTTTGCAAATCATACCAATGTTATTCAAATTCCAAACAATATTTTAATGACCCCACACATTGATACAATTCAAGGTAACACCATGAAAAATAAAAGCTACCTAAATCAAGGGAATGTGATTCCCAACCACAACAATGCTAAATTTCAACCTATCATGTCAAATCTAAACATTGTCCAAATTCAATCTCCACAAGGTCAAATCTTGCAAGGTAATAGATGCAAATACACACCACTTGGGAAACCAATTAAATCAATCATGCAACAGTTGGTGTAGGAAAAACTCATCACAATTCCCACCTATGAAAATTATCAAGAGCCCTTAGTGAAGCCGTCATGGTACAATTAAAATCACCTTTGTGATTTCCATAAAATCAAGGGACACACAACATCAGATTGTATTCAAAAATATCATCCAAGACCTTAGTGATAAAAAATAATAATTATTGGGAACAATGATCAAGATTCAATCACTAGTGAAAACATTTGCGATCTCTCCACCACAATCGTTGAAAACAGTGATCAAGATCTATCCATCAATGAACACCTTGGAAATGTTTCTACCTCATCCACCAAAAATCATGTCAAAAATATATCTACATGACCTAATGAGTTAGGGGAAATATCTCAAGAATTTATTCCAAAGCATGATCAACATCTTTCACCAAGGTCTAGCAATGATCCTTTCCAAGACATACATGGACATCCTTTGACGTCATGACATTTAAGCCACTTCCTGTTCCTAATGAAGATATCCAAGAACCCTTTATAAGTAATCCATTCTTTGAAACTGACCCATGTCAAGAACTTGATCCAAAGCATGTCAAAATCAATTCCAAAATTAATCAAGATCAAGAATTTGTATCTCCAAGCTACTACAATGATGTAATGGACACTCTCCTATCTATACAAGATGATCATATCCACATAGCACATACTCCTCCACCTACCCATGAGATGCTTTCTTTGGATGGACATGTAGATGATCTTCATTCAGAATAAGATTCCTTCACTCTAGACATTATTACACAAAAAGAGAAGGTTATTGATTCCTATAGTCAAATTGAGTTGTCAAAATCAGGATCAAATATATCCCAAATTCAAACTGAGGACATCATGTATGAAGATATCCAACATTATCCACTCAAGGAAATAGATCAAATAGAATGAGATATTTTGGAGTCAGCAGAGCAGCAAATTGAAATAACGTCATCTACAGTGGTCATTTATCAGAGAATGCTTATTGAAAAAGACATCTCAAAATAGGTAGAACCAAATAACAAAATTATTACTACCATCATACTAGGGGAAACTATGTCTCAAGCAAATGTCAACATAGGGAGCACGAAGAATCCTTATGATGAAACCAATGCCAAGACTACAACTAGCCACGTGATGAATCTTCATCCACCCATCATCCGATCCATGAATTGGGACCAACATCAAAAGAAATATTTGAATCAAAGCTCAAAGAACATTATCAAAGAAAAAGAAGTTGAGAAGCATAGTGGAAAAATCAAATAGACATGGATACTAAAGAATACAAAGAAAGATTATCCCTATCAAACTCCATTAGTCAA
>VDFB02110325.1:0-13132 GCA_007258455.2 Sequoia sempervirens
TGATCATGCCATTTCTTTCTCTGTTGTTGGATTACTTTTGTATGTTGCAGGGCGACTTTTCTCATTTCGTCCAAAGCATTTAGCTGCAGGAGACAGTCCTTCTATGCTTCGGATAAGTCCATGTTGAGTTGAAGAGCTGTCCTCAAAGTTTTATGTTCAAATTCAATGGGTAACATAACTGTTTTCCCATAGAGCAACTCAAAAGGTGTAAACCCAGTTGTTGTTTTCCATGTAGTTCGGTAAGCCCAAACTACTTCAGGGATTCTATTACTCCAGTCTTTCTTATGAATCTGCACTATCTTTGTGAGGATTGCTTCAATTTATCTGTTTGTTACCTCCGCCTGACCATTGGCTTGAGGGTGATAAGGGCTGGATTTCCTATGTTTGATCTTATAGTCATTCATAAGTGCAGTGATCAGATTTGACGTAAACTAAGCTCCTTGATCAGTTACAAGCTCTCTGGGAACTCCAAATCTGGTGAAAATTTGTTCATACAAAAATTCAGCAACTTTGTTATCTCGGGCATTGGTCATAGCTTTTACCTCGACCCATTTTGTGACATAATCTATGCAAACTAGAATGTATGACTTTCCATTTGATGGTGGATCAATTGGCCCCACAAAATCCATCCACCATTTATCAAAAGGGGTGACTATTACCTGCGGATATAGTGGCATTTCATCTGACTTAGTTGGTCTTCCCATACGCTGGCATCTGTCACACTTCCTTGTATAGGCCACAGCATCCTTATGTAATGTTGGCCAATAATACCCTATTGTAAGAATTTTCATTGCTGTTCTTTTTGCTGCAAAATTCCCTCCACATGGTTCATCATGGCAGGCATGCAAGATATCATAAGTCTCATCTTCTCTTACACATCTTCGCATTACTTGATCAGGGCCAGTATAGAATAGACAATTTGCAATCCAAGTAAAGTTAAAACTTTTCTCTATCAACAACTTCTTTTCTTTTGGGGAAAAATGAGCTGGTATTCTATTTGCTGCCAGATAATTAGCAATGTCTGCATACCAGGGTGTATGTGCAGCAATGGAAAACAAGTGTTCATCTGGAAATCTATCATCAATGACCTCATGTTCCTCAGATGTAGTTGATTGAAGTCTTGATAAAAAGTCAGCTACAACATTAGCTCTTCTTGGTTTGTCAATGATTGTGATATCAAATTCTTGTAACAACAAGAGCCATCATGCCAATCTACCAGAAATGGCAGGTTTGTTCATCAAGTACTTGATTGCTGCATAGTCAGTGTGGATGAATATCTGATAACCTGTGACATAATGCCTAAATTTATTCCAAGCATACACTGCTACAAGTAATTCCTTTTCTGTAACAGTATAGTTGAGCTCAGGACCTTGAAGGTTTTTGCTGATAAAGTAGATAGCATGCTCAATTGAATATTCTTTTTGACTTAAAACTGATCCTATACCAAAATCAGATGCATCAGCATGTATGTGAAAAGGCAGGTTCCATTTTGGACCTTGAAGAACAGGGGCTTTAGTAAGCAAGTCCTTTAGCTGCAGGAAGGATTTTTTGCAGGCCTCAGTCCACTCAAATTGGGAATATTTTGTTAACAAAGTATAAAGTGGACTGACAATTTTACTAAAGTCTTTTATAAACCTTCTATAATACCCTGCATGACCAAGAAAACTTCTAACATCTTTTTGTTTTCTTGAGTTTATGGGAGTCAAGACCTTTCAATTTTAAGCGAGGATCAACTTTGAATTCCATTCTTTGAAATATGATGACCTAGAATAATGCCTTCTTCCATCATTAGAAAACACTTTTCACTATTTAGAGACAAATTTTACTCTCTGCACCTTTTCAATACCTTTTCTAAATTCGCTAGTGCTTCTTCAAATGTATTTTGCATAGTATAGTAAAATCATCCATATAAATCTCCATACATTCATGAGATATATCCAGCAAATATACTAATTACTGCTCTCTGAAATGTTGCTGATGCATTGCATAAGCCAAAAGGCAAGACCGAATAAGCAAATGTTCCCCATGGACAGGTAAAAGTGGTCTTGTCTTGATCTTCAGGGGTAATTTTTATCTGATTATACCCACTGTAACCATCTAAGAAGGAAAAATATTTTTTACCAGACAGAGAATCTAGTACTTGGTCTACAAAAGGTAATGGAAAATGATCTTTCTTAGTGGCATTGTTCAACTCTCTGTAATCTACACATACTCTCTATTTTCCTCCTTTCTCGGGGACAATGACTAATGGAGAAACCCATTAGCTATCAGAAATTGGGTAAATAAAACCGGCATCAAGCAACTTTTTGAAGTTTATTTTTGCTATTTCTGCAAGGAGTCTTTGGATTTACTCAGCACCTGCGGAAGTTGTCTAAGCGGTAAACAATCTTATTTGATATATATCCTATGAGTACAAACTCGAGGATCTATTCCTTGCATGTCCCCATATTCCCATGCAAAAGCTTTATGCTGTTCTTGGAGCATTTTTAATAAGTCAGCCTCTTGAGACTGAGACAACTTGCTATTAACATTCAAACAATGATCTGGAGACAATTTTATTTACTTAATGAGATTTCTCATAGCATCAATAGGTAATGTTTGTACCTCTTGTGGAAGCAGGTTATGAAAAATTGTCAGAATTTTAGGCAATGAACTATTGGAATCTGGCTACTGCAGGAAACATTGATGATGACTGTCACTTGGATCAGATAAACTATCTGCATCAAGATTGAATTGCAGAATTTGAAAAAGTAAAGCATCTTCACTTTGAAGTTGAGAGAATGGATCATTTTGGAGCATCATTAATTGAGCCAAAGAATTGGCTTCTTCTGTTTCTTCTCCCACATCTAGCCAAATAGGTTGGGACAAATCTGCTTGAGGTTTAGCAGGCGGATACAAATCCAATTTCTTTGTGGACTGCCCATCAGAAATGGTCATATCTCCAGAACGACATCCTATAAAAGCATCAGCAGTTGCTAACCATGGCCTACCAAGAATAACTGGATACCCTCCTAAAGTTGCCTTAACTAATAATATTGTGAAATTAGCAAGATACTCCCAAGATTCAAGAGTGACAATTACATCTTCTACCATACCATCAGGTTTGACTGTGGAGCTATCTGCAAGCTACAGAACTGTGGGTGTAGACCTAATGTTTGAAATATTTAAGGAGTCCATAGTATGCTGTCATTACATTAATGGCAGCTCCTAAATCAATCAAAACATTTTTTACAACTTGGCCATTTATATGTATTTGTACTACAGGGCTTCCAGGGTCAATATACTTTGGAATGACTACATTTTCCAACATTATATCAGCCAATTTTCCTAAGACATGAATTGTTTGGGGATCCTTTTTTTTTCATCCAGGCTTCTTCAAACAGGCTTCTTTAATAGCTTTTCCAAAAATGGGAACATCTCTTATAGCCTGAAACAAAGGGATTTGAATTTGCACATTTTTGAGCTGATCTAGAATGTCAAAAGTGGGTTCTTCCATGAGTTTAGATTCAGTACTTTGCAACCTCTGAGGAAAAGGTGGTTTATCTTGTCTATGCAAAACAGGTTCCATAGAAACTATATCAGGTATAGGCATATGCTTAGTGGGAACAACAAGTGCATTAGGTTCTTCAAGGGGAGAATCAAATATTTCTGTAATCAGAGGTGGTTTGGGAGCAGGTAAAGTAGTTCCAGACCTCAGATGGATGTCCCATTCCATTCATTCCTTCATTCCATTTCCATTCCATTCCATTCCATTTCATTAGGGAACCCGAGAGAAGTAGTTTTGCCATTGTTGAAGACCTCTCCATTGAGGATTTTGTTGCCAATTTCCTGAAGGTGGGGTCCATTGCCCTTGTGGCTGCTGCCAACCTCCTTGAGGAGATTGCCACTGTGGGGTTTGATAATTAGGCCAACTTGGTTGAGGTGGATTCCATGGTGGTGGTGGTCCATATGCTTGTTTCCATTGGTTATTATAGCCAGAATAGGAATTACCAAAAGTTAAAGGGTCTTGAGGCATACCTTGCCTTTGGGCCCATGGTCTCCTTTGTGCAACAAAGAACACTTGATCATCATCACCTTCCACTGGTTTGAAATCAGTAGGCAGTTGTATGGCTTCCAAAATAGCCACCATCTTGCATCTGCAATCACGCTTCTTTTGTCTACAGATTGGACAGAACTCAGCCAAAACTACCTCAGCTTCTGCATGTTTCTTTTGAGCTTGCATAGTGTCCAATTGTGTAGCCATATTATTAATGATGTCCTGCTTGAAATCATATAGCAGATTTGTGATCTCCATCCGGGAAACTCCACCAAAAGAAGACTTCCCCATTGAAGCATGATGACCTCGACCTTTCTTAACTATTGCTTGAGAGTAGTTAAGACATATCTTCTGGATATCATCCCAAGGCAGTTGAGTTATATCACCTCCTCCCATTAGGTCCAGGCGTCAATACAGGTATCACTAATTCCCCTTAGAAAAAGTAGTTTCTGAGAGTCCTCGTTAAGAGTATGGTTTGAGTTTCTTTTTAATGAAAACAAAAACCTTGAAATATAATCTTCCAGACTTTCATCCTCCATACATTGAATTCGAATAAGCAATATGCCTTCGCATGTTCTGCGCAAAGGAACTTTGTGCGTGGCTGCCCAGCTATTTTACTAACGGGCTTTCGCGAACATGGGAAGCTCCGCCTACTTCCAGAAGTGGAAGGAAATAGCTTCAATTATGGCGATGCATTGTTGTAGTCATAAGCTGCGGCGGAGGACATCAAATTCAAGCGAAAAGGTTTTACGGAGTCTTCCATTGACGGGCCATGTAAAACTTTGGAAGCAAGGAAGAGGGAATGTTTTTAAGATTGTCGGTATCTTGTTGGGGAACAATGGGAAACTCAAATGCAGGAGGTGGATTATTAGGTGGATTATTTGCCATGTCCGATTGCTGGAATAACAGAGCGAATGGATTTTCCTTAGGTTCGTTATCAGTGGGTCAAATGGTAGTTCAATAAACAGATTTTCAGGGAGGAACCTTCCCAGTGCATCTCTTCTTCTTCTATGCATGCAATATGGTGAGTAATGGCTTGAAAGATTTTGAAATTTTTTGACTAACAGACTAAACTAATGCTCAAAATGACTTTGTCAAACTCCTAGTTAGACACCATCCCCGGAAACGGCGCCAAAAATGTCTCGCACTCACAAAAGGATATGAATATCACAGTAAAACTTTCTTGGAAATTGGACATTCCGACAGGTGACTAATATCTCTCTGTGGACGTTCATTTACTTGTCAAACCAGGGGACGTAGACTTTAAATGGTGCAGCAAAATATATGCACTAGGAATTTGTTTTGGTCAAATCTTAGCAAAAATACATACTGGAAAGAAATTCTATCTAAGCCATAGAATGGTATTGCAAAATTCTTTAACTCAACTATGCTTGATTAAAACAGAAATCGTAACAGCTACGATTGAGGCACAAACCATGAACTGGCCTTAAGCTGCAGGAACATGCATAGGGATGGACTCTCTATGCTACAGGAGCAGTATAAGACTGAATTTGTATAAAAAATTCAAAGATGAAAACTAACTGGATATCAGCAGAAAAGAACATCTAACTAATTAACTACAGATACTTACTAAGTGGGCCCCCTTAGCAAGCCTCTACTAATTACACATATGCTGAAATCAGAACTTCATCAATCTTTATTCATGAAAACAGAATGAGATACATTGTTTTGTTGATGTGAAAACTAACAACAAACTCTGTTTCTGGTCAAACAGGTTCGGTCTTTCATTATCATACTAATTCTTACATGATATCTGCTACTCTGTTTCTATCTTACCCTGAATATCATCTATTACTCACTCTATTCCTCTTCTTCTACTCTCTCGCGTAGGAGGAGTATCTTATTTTTAAATCAGAAGAACAACTAACTAACTAACTAACTTCATCAAAGAAAGACGTGGAAGTAAAGTGTATCCATGAATCAAGGAACAAACTTCATAAATGAATTTATGTGTTCAACCCGATTCAGAGAGAATCTGGCGCTCACTCTTCAATTGACAATATAAAATCTTTCCAAATGGGTTTAGGTCAAAGAGTCTTAGAGTACGGGCTTCCTCAAAGTCATGTAGGAAATGGACTTTGTGCAAGTAGAGATGCGAACACTTATCGGCTTCGATCATTCTTCAGCAACTTCTTGAAACAAAAGGTAGCAGTATGAAAAGGCATATGGAACATACATGATATCTATTCATTAATCACACATTTTAAATCTACTTCACCATTCGAAAACTGTATACAATATACCAGCCATTTTCGGGAGTCAACAGGGCAATAAATGCAATTAAGTCAACACAATAGGCTGCAAGAATATAAAAGTGTCCTGCTACAGGATATCCCCACAAAAGGTTTCAACAAAGTTTAAACAGCCGTGAAATAGAAAAAATAAAGTCATTTAAAATTTTATCATAACATCAAATTATGAGCATATTTTAGGCTCATCACTCACCTCCTTGTAGATGTGGTTCACTGTGTAATCTTTATCTTTGGTTAACTATGTGTGTATATGGCCTATCCACATGGTTGTTTTATAGCTTGGCACCTACTTCATTGCAATAGCACATACCTTGATGCCCTTGAAAAGAGTAGAAAGCATGCCTTGATTCCCTTGAAAAGAGTAGAAAGCTTAGTCTCGGTATTTGTTCAATTTGGTAGTTTTATCAATCCATTCTTTTTTGATTTCCTTTGTGATCATGTATTATGAAGCCTACTTTAGAGGCCCTAATATTACATTCTAATGACCCATAAATTTTTTAATTTAACATGCCTTATGGTGGTAAGAGCCATTTGGATTTCCCCTCCTTGCCTTATTTGGTACAATGCCTCTAGTCCCAAGAGGAGGTACCTTTAAGTATGACCATAAAATTTATATTTTATCATCCCATGTTGAGGAAAACTTCTTCCTTTTGTGTTTCACTTGAAAATTTTGGTGTTCACATATACTAATCTCACTTTTACTTATGTATTTCATGCTAGAAGACTTCTCTTTGAGTATTCTAGAATTATATTATTTCCATAGTTCTCATATTTTAATTTCAAGTGTTTTAGTACATATATCTTTCCATTATGATTCTTTGCTTCCTAGTGGCAATTGGAAAGGGATTCAGATTATTTTTTAGAGGGACTTTCAAACCCAATTTGTTACATAATGTTGTCCAACATCCTTGAGAAACTTCACATTTCAATAGCATGCGGTTCATCTTTTCCTCTAAGGTTGGTGCAAGGGCACCTAAGTCTTGATGTAAAAAAGGGATCTAGTGAGTTAGTTGGTATGTAATAAGGCATTGATGATCATTTCTCATTTTTTAAAGTTATTTTGTGTCATGTTGAGTCAATTTTGTAAATATGGTAAAAAGTTACAAAAGGTTGCAAAAGGTTGTCATGCAACTTTTGCATTTTTGCACTTTTTGGTTTGCTGAATAGTGTTAATTTGAAATTTTATTAATAGATGATTGGAAATAGTTAGGATGGATGTAAAATATATAAATAAACTCTCCAAACTCGAATTTTGGGTTGAAGGTATTCTGGTTGAAGATTTGGTAAATGAAAGCAAGTGTTTTCTATGTATTTTCTTATGTTCAGGCCTGTTCTTTCATTTGGTATGAAATATACAGACCACATATCAACCTGAAACTAATTGGAGTATGTTGGAACGTGAATCTACTTTCATTTTCTTTTTGTTTCATCAATTTTCATTGAGTTATGAGAAATTTATAGCAATATTACCATTAGCTGCCCTTGAAGGTTTTATTTTGGAAGTTGCAGGTTGTAGCAACAAGTTGTAAGGATAGCACCTTTAATATTTTGATCTGAATCAAATTGTAAAAGTTTTTAAATTTAATATTCTTTCCTTTTCAAGTGGTTTTATTTTTTTCATTGGGATTTGTAAATGTTATAGCATTTTTTGTAAGAGCAGGTCTGAATTTACCCTAGGGTTTCTAGTAGGTGTAATTAGTTAATATCTTGACTGCCCACCATGGAAATTTGATAAAAAATGGTGGGAAGGTCTATTTTTATGTTTTCCAAAAATCCTCCAAAGGATATGTCTTAATTATTTTATTTTTGTTCAATTTATCCAAACTCTTCTTTGCATCGTATTGGTATTAGAGCTAGAAGATCTTTGGGAAATGATCTATTATTTTGGCTAATGTGGTTTAGTGAGATTTGATATTTCAGGATGGCTCTTAATAAGAAGAAAGATGAGAAAGGGGAATCATCACTATTAAATAGATTGTTCAAAGTGGAAAATAAGGTATAGGAGGAAGCAATAGAAAAGATGATACAAGAGGAGGAAATGAAAGCCAAGAAAGAAAGCAAGATGGAAAAGGAAGGCTTATTCTGAACTACCTACAAGTCCAAACGTAAATGTTGTCAAGTAGTAATCTCATATTTTTTCTTGGATAATATTGTTTCTAAATATATGGTAGATAAATTTGGTTTGGAAAGAATACCACACCCCACACCCTATTCAGTGACTTGGCTTCAAATTGGTAATCAAGTAACCATACATGAGCAATGCAAAGTTAAGTTTAATATAGGAAGTTATAAGGATGGAATAGTTTGTGATATGCATTTGGATGTATTTCACCTTTTGTTTGGAAGGTTGTGGCATTATAATGGGGCAAAAAAGTATAACAACAAAAACAACACATATGAGTTGAGAAATGATGGGATGAAATATGTGTTAACAACCTTGAAGGATGAGTGTATAGGAATTGAAAGCTCAAGATAAGTGAGAAGAAGGAAGTACAACAGTATGAGGTAAAGAAAAATGAGGTAATGGATAAGGTAATAAGTTTTGAAAACATGTTGTTTGAAAAACTAGTTGAACAAGAAATAGAAGAATTTTCTTTTGAATTTTCTCAAACTAATGAAAGTAATGGTGACATTGATGTTGAAGTGGGTGATATTCAGGAAGAAGAAGAAGATATAGTAAAAGAAGTTGTAAACGACTCAAGGATAGTCCAAATAGAGAAGATAGTTATGGATGATAAGGAGATAGCATGGTTCTCAAGAGAAGAATCGAGAGTTGAGAATGTTGATGTCAAGGAGACCAAAAGAATGGATGAGCAATTCAAAAATGAAAATGAATGGTTGAGTAAGGTTGAGGTGAAGCCAAATATTTTGGAGCATAATGAAGAGAAAAGGATGTATGGAAAACAACATGAGGTGGATGAAGAAGAAGAATATGATTTCTTTTTAATATGTTTGTTTCATGTGTAGGTAACAAGGACAAAGTGGATGAAGGAGACAATAACTTTACAATTGCAGTCCAAGATCAAGCTAGAACAAGAACCAAAACAAAAGCACATGGCTACATTGTACCAAGTTGGCCTTGGCTCAAGAAGCATGTTGATGGACCAAAATGAAAAAGCACACCAGTTGATACAACTGTATTTGAGATCTAGGAAAAGGAAACAATGCACACATGCAAAGGAACTGGAAGAGAAGAAAGAAGATTCCTATTTGAGGTGGACCTCAAATTTTGGTGCAGGAGCGCCAAATTCATGTTTTGTAAAGATTGGTTCAATAAGGGCTTAAGTTAGTATTTTAATATTTTGTGTTTATAAGACTTTAAATAAGGTAATATAGACTATTTTAGAATGTAATGGTTCTTTTTTTAGAGCTATTTAGGTGGTGGTAGAGTTCAATTTTCAAAATTGGCAAATATTACAAAAAAGTTTTCAAAAATGTAAACTTGCTAAAAATGTAAAAATAGCAAGATTGTGGAAGACCAAGAGTCATATAATGGAAAATATAGTTGGGGTTAGTTTTCTTGGAGATTTTGAGGTGTTTCAAGTTTAAATTTATGATGTATGGTCAAATAGAGTGGTTGTTGTTCAGACTTGAAGAAGAGATAAATAAAAACTCTCTTTTTTTTGCAAATTTTATGAAGATTGTTGCTCCCAGCCATTGTACAGTTCCATACAAAAATTTTAAGTGCTAAAAGATTTTGAAATTTTTATATCTATGTGTTAGCTCTAATTTGGATTTGGAGTGAAGTGATTTCATTGAATTTTAAGAATTTTATTGGATTTTTACTGGAGGCGGGTTTGTTCAGCCAACCAAGGGTTTGAAGGCATAAAATGAGTTAAGTGACTCATTTCACCTATTGTTTCTATTGTGGCTCATTATAATGAGTTCAAAAATGTTAGGATTAGATGTAGATGTAGGAGTTTGAGCAGGGAATAAGTTTTGATGAGGTTTTGATTGTTGCCCCGACTAAATTTTTATATGTTTTGTTATGAAAGTAATGGCTCCAAGTTGAAATTCATTTTAAATGGAATCAAGAAGGTTTGAGATCTATTCCAAAAGTGTGCACAAACCTATTACAAGGTTTTTTAAGCTTTGGAAGAGCACGGGAGGTGAAGTTGAGTGTTTGGGCATGATGCCCTAGTTGACAATATTATGCATTTAAGTGAAAGTTGGTGGCTATGAGAAGGAAAGTGTAGTAAACTCTTGGAGCAACAAAATTGTAAAGTTTTTAAGCTCGTGTGGGTCATTTGAGGTATGTTTTATGCTTTGGAAAGATGAGATATGACATGAGAATAGGACTTTAACTAAACCCTCCCTAAATTTGCTAAAAATGAAGGTTTTGTGAAAAGTGCACTCTATGAGTGGTTCTTTGGCTAAAGGTTGCATATTTGGTGGTTTTAGAGGCTAGTTAATGAGAATACATAGGAATTTTTGGTTGATAAGTTGTTTAGAGAGGTGATGCTTTGTTAAATTTGCCTATTTGGCATGGTTAAGACAGTGTAGAAGCATGAGTTTGAGAGATTTGTTCCAAAAGAGTTATATGATCTATTGAGATATGTTTGTGTATGCCTTAAAAGGTATCTTCAAAGCTATTTGGTTAGTGGGTTCAATGAGAATTTGGGTAGATTTTGTGAAGAAACTAGGTCAATAGACCTACAAGTGAAATTGGGTGAATTTGTGAAGAATTGTTGAGATAAGTTTTTAAAGGTTGCAAATTTTTCTGTAAAGAGTTAAATTGTGATTGAATGAATTTTTTGGAACCTACCTCTACATCAATTGGTAAAAGAGCACATAAGGTCTAGGAAAGAGAGTTTGGATTTTGTGTTTTTTTGTTTGTAGAAGTTGAAGAGAGAACCTAGTTGCCAAAAGAATCCAGAAAATCAGTCATCCATTCTCCGGCTTCAGGATCAAAAGTCGAAATCAGATTCAGGCAGAACCTGCTCGACCGTCGTTCAGCGTCGAAACATCGAGGATAAAACCATCGGCAGAATGCTCGCGTCGAATCGATCCAGCTCGTCCGCCTGGCTCAAATCGCCAATCGCGTCGTTCGTAAAATCATCGCGTATAGAGGAAGAAGAAGAACAAATCAAAATAGAAGAAGGAGAGCATTTAGAGATTGCAACCATATTAGAGTTTGAAGGCATGAAGACATCAAAGGTGAAGGATGAATTGATTTTGGAGGTAAATGATGAGTTGGTGTCAAGACCTAATATTGAAAAGAAGGTCAAGGATGAAATGATATTGCAAAGGTATGGTGATGTAATTTTTTCTTCATTGTTTGCAAAGGAGGATAGTAGTTTTTCTATTTCTTTCATATCAGAGATCGGTAGCCCTAAGAAATCAACATATAGAGGGGTAGAATATTATATGGGAGAGAAAAAAAAAATGCAAATATCATTGTTACATTGCAAGGGAAAAAATCTAAGGAAATCATCTATTACTTCCTTGTTGTGATAGAAATTTTGATGGGAAACAAGCCAAAGTTCAAATTGAAAGAAGGAGGACAAGGCGTTGAGGTCAAATTTGGGATACATGAAAGCATGGAGGATCTGATTCTAGGTGACAAGATAGGTAGGAGGTTAGTTTGCTTTGACAAGTTGAAACCAAAGATGAAAATGAAGAACAAATGGAGCTATTTCAAAGACAATAAGAGGAAATTCATAGAGGATGTCAAGGAGGAGAAAATAGAGGATGAAGACCTATTACTACCCTCAATCAAAGAGGGGTTGTGATTTATTTTGGCCAGGAGTTTGGTGTAGGAGCACAAAATTCATGTTTTGTAAAGATTGGTTGAATAAGGGCTCAAGTTGGTATTTTAATATTTTGTGTTTATAAGACTTCGAATTAGGTCATATAGACCATTTTATAATGTAATGAGTCTTTTTCAAGAGGTCTTTAGGTGGTAGTGGAGTTCAATTTTCAAAATTGGCAAATATTGCAAAAAATTTGTGCCATAGAAAAAATTTCCCCTTGTCATTTTCATAGTATTTTAGGCCTTTCTTCACAATGCTTGGACCATTTTGCTATGATTTATTGTTTTAATGTGGTTTGACCATTCACATTAGGTCCTTAAAATTCAAATTATGATGTATTGTCAAGGTGTTGTGAAGTGTTGTAAAACATTTCTATAGTTTTATAGACTCTATTCATTACAATTCACCTAAAAATCACCTTTTTATCACTTATCAAGTCCTATTTTGAAGTGTTGTAAAGTCTTGTAACATGATTTCATTCTTTTCTAGGCTTAATTTCACCATCTACACCTTTCTTATGCTTTATTTGATCCATTTATGCCCTTATAAGGCTTAATTAAGTGCGTTTTTGAATGTAAATCCGATAAACAACATTAAATTCAAGATAATTCTTGACACCCAGATTTAAGTCCAAGGTGGAACCCATTCACCATGGGTCATGAATGAGTCCCTCTTGGCTCAAAATTCAACATATTTCAAATTTTCTTTTGGGTTTTTATTTAAAATCACCTTATGTCGGCCTATGATATGATATGATCGGGTTACTAAGGTACAAGTGTGGATAAATAAGTGTTTTTCTTCTCATTTTAACCATCATTCACCAAGTTCACTTATTCACTCATTGATCCAAGCATTAAAGCACTTTGCATCATTGAATTAAGCATTATTCTTGTATTTTGGAGCAACCATTGTTATATCTTCAGATTTATTCATAAGGGTTTGGTAAGTTGATAGCATTTGTATGTTATTTGTTTATCATTCTCTTCCATTCCATTTCTTCATTAAGGGTGTTATTACAAAAGTGTGATTTGACCAAGGCAAATCCCTATAACCTAACCCTTAACAATTTT
>VDFB02110326.1:0-16976 GCA_007258455.2 Sequoia sempervirens
GCATAGCGTTTGAGTCCCACCCTTTTTCATTAACTTTTTTTTCCAGAATTTCAAATTTTCCAATAGTGAGAAATTAGCTAACACCATCTAGTTTATCCCCATTCTTTCAGTTATTTTTTTTTATGAATATATACCACTTTATGATTTTTCAAAGTGGACACATCCTCAAAAAGCTGAAATTTGAGCATGCTCCCCCCTAAATTTTTTGGAAACTAATCGAAAATTGATTATTTTTTTCATCACGTGTAGAATGGAATCTAGTTTTTAAAAATGTAAATTTTTTCAAGTTTTGATGAACGAGTAAAAATCTATCCTAAAACTCGAACATGTTGGTTTTTGAAAAAAAATAAAGGTAATAACAAGAGAAGTTATGGATGAAAATCTTAACATAATCAAAATGTAAAAAAACTATTATATTTAGATAGCTAGGAGAGAGCCTAATGTCATCACAGTTTAATTATAAACTTGCATTGAAAAACGTGCAAACAAGATGGTTAGCATGGCCAAAAATATTTGAAAATTTGGTATCCTCCTAAAAAAATCACGTCCATGGTATCAAGTGGTCATCTAACCCTTTGGGTTGGTACTACCCAATGCAGCTAATTTGGCAAGTGTTGGAGAGCACCAAATTTGGTGCTCAACAAATGCAATGCAACATTTGGCAAGCGCTAAATTTGGTGCTCTCCAAATTTGGTGCTTTCCAAATGGTGATGGATTGACAAAAATACCAACTTTGTTTCTTTCTATTTGTCTCTCACTACCTTGCTTTGATAAGGCTTAAAGTTAACGGTTTATGATCGATGATGGATAGTCAAGGTTTTCCCTTTTAGTCCCTCTTAACCAATACTTACCCTATTCTCTCTCAACACTCTCAAGGTCTCTCCCACCCTCTAAACCTTGCCTTCCCTTATTAACCCCATCTCCATCCTTTCCTCCCTACATCTATCTTCTCTTATCTCCCTTTATTATTTCTTACCCATTTCTCCCAATCACTACATCTCCCTCCCAACCTCTCTCTCTCTCCCCATATCGAAGTCTCTCCCTCCTTGTATCATAACCCACCTCTTTCCCCCTCTAGCTCTCATCTCTTTCTTCTCTCTCTCTCTCTCCCCGTCTCCAATTCTCTCCAATCTTGTCTCATTACCCACCTCTCTCCCCCCTCTATCTCTCATCTCATTCTTCTTTCTATCATCTTCCTTTACCCTCCCATTTCTAGGTCATTGGCTCTTTTTATCCTCCTCCCTATTTCACTCACTCCCTCCATGTCTACCTCTCCCTCCAATTGTTACTCATCTACCGATACTTCCATTTCACTCTCCCTCTCTCTCTCTCTCCCCTCTCTAGGTCTCTCCCAATCTCTCTCCCTATCTCCCTCTCTATGTTTCCTTCTATCCTTACCCCTATCTATATACTTTCCTCCCTACACCTCTCTTCTTCTCTCTCCCTCTATTATTCTTTTTTTCACATCTATCTTGTTTCACTAGATCACTACCTCTTCCTCCCACCCTCTCTCTCTCCCTATCTCCATGAATCTCCCTCCTTCCCTCTTTACCTATCTAACTCTCCTTCCTTGTCTCATTACCCAAAAATCTCCCACCCACTCTTCCTTGCTTTCCCTCCTTAGAGTTCAAGGCTTGAGGGTTGAGGGATTAGGGTTGGGGGTTTAATGTATAGGGTAGAGGGATCGAAGTTGAGGGTTGAGGGTTGATAAGTGTTGAGGGTTGAGAGATTAGGGTTTAAGGTTTGAGGGTTGAGGGTTGAGGGTAGGGTTGAGGGATTAGGTTTGAAGGCTTGAGGGTTTTAGGGTCGAGAGCTTAGGGATTGGGGTTTAAGGTAAAGGGTTGAGGGATTAGGGTTGAGGATTGAGGGTTAAGGGTTGAGAGAATAGGGTTTAAGGGTTTTAGGTTTACGGGTTAAGGGTTTAAGGGTTGAGTGTTGAGGGAATAGTGTTTAAGGGTTCATGGTTTAAAGGTTGAGGGTTGAGGGATTAAGGTTTAAGGTATAGGGTTGAGGGATTCATTTCGAGGGTCTCAGTTCAGGGCCTTCCAGGGTTTAGGGCTTAGGGTTTGAATCTGCTGAGGATTGGAGTGTTTGATTGTTTGGCTGAGGGCTGAGGGATTAGGCATTAAGGGCTTGAGGGATTAGGGTTGAGGGTCAAGGTTGAGGGTTTAAGGGTTTAGATTCTAAGGATTGATGGTTGAGGGATTAGAGTTTAAGGGTTGAGGCTTGAGGGTTTAAGGTATAGGATTGAGGCTTGATGGATTAGGTTTGATCATTGAGGGATGAGGGTTGAGGGATTAGGGTTGAGGGTTGAGGTTTGAAGTTTGAGGGTTGACAGCTTAAGGTTGAGGGGCTGGACAATTTAGTTTCTTAAGGAGGCTTGATGGACAATGGTTGAGAGTTTAAGGATGAGGATTGAAGGGTTGAGGGTTGAGGGATTGGGGTTTAAGGGTTGAGGGTTTAAATCTTGAGGGTTGAGGGATTAGGTTATAAGGGTTGAGGTTTGAGGAATTAGAGTTGAGGGTTGAGGAATTAAGGGTATAGGGTTTAAGGTTTGAGGGTTGAGGGATAAGGGATTAAGGGTTGAGGGTTGAGGGATTAGGGTTTAAGGGTTGAGGGTTTAATGGATGAGGGTTGAGGGATTAGGATCTAAGTTATAAGTTTGAAGGATTAGGGTTTAAGGGTTGAGGGTTTAAGGTTTGATAGTTGATGGGTTTAAGGGTTGGGGGTTTAAGGGTTGTGGATTGAGGGATGAGGGTTTAAAGGTTGAAGGTCTAAGGGTAGAGGGTTGAGGTATGAGGGTTTAGGGTTGAGGGTATAGGGATTAAGGGTTTAGGGTTTAAGGGTTGAGAGTTAAAGGATGAGGGTTTAAGGGTTGATGATTGAGGGATTAGGGTTTAGGGGTTGAGGGTTGAAGTTCAAGGAATATAGGATTGAGGGATTAGGGTTTAAGGGTTCAGGGTTGAGGTTAAATGGTCAAGGGTTGAAGTTAGAGGGTTGAATGGTGAGGGTTATAGGATTGATGGATTAGGGTTTAAGGATTTATGGATTGAGGGTTTAATGGTTGAGGGTTTAGGGTTTAGGGTTTAAGGATTGAGGGTTAAAGGATGAGGGTTTAAGGGTTGAGGATTGATGGATTAGGGTTTAGGGTTAAGGGTTGAAGTTTGAGGGTTATAGTATTAAGGTATTAGGGTTTATGGGTTGAGGATTGAGGAATTTAGGTTATATGGTTTAAGGGTTGAGGGTTGAGGGATGAGGGTTATAGGACTGAGGGATTAGGGTTTAAGGATTGAGGTTAAAGGGTTGAGGGTTAATGGGTTGAGGGTTGAAGTTTCAGGATCGAAGGTTTAAGGTTATAGGATTGAGGGATTATGGTTTAAGGGTTTAGGGATTAAGGGTTGATGGATTGAGGGTTGATGGATTATGGTTTAAGGGAATCGGGTTGAAGGATGAGGGTTTAAGGGTTGATGATTGAGGGATTAGGGTTCCCTTCCCTCTCTACTCTCTATCTCTCCATCTCACCTCTTTCTCTCGACATATCCTTCCCTCCTTCCTCTCTTTATCTATCTCACATGCCTCTCCTTCGTTCTCTTAATCTTTCAACATTCCTCCTTCTCTCTCTACTTCTCTCTCTCACTTCTCTCTTCCTTCCCATCTCTCCACAATCTATCTCAACTATCCCTCTTTACCTCTACCTCTCTCCTCTCTCTCTCTACCTCTCCCTCCCTCCCCCCTCTCTCTCTCTCCCCCTCCCTCTCTCTCTCTATCTCTTTATATCTATCTATCTTACCTCTATCTCTCTAGCTACCTTTCTCTCTATTTCTCTCTCACCTCTCTCCATACCTATCTCTCACTAGTACACAAACAACAATATATGACTAAATAAACTACTAAAAATTGTATATAAATGACTAAATTTAGTCACGTGACTATTAGTAGTTTATTTGTAGTCATTTATAGCACCACTAAATTTATGACTAAACTATGGTAGTCATTTATTTAGTCATTGATTTGGTCATTGATTTGGTCATTGATTTGGTCATGGTAGTCTTTAATTTAGTCATTTATTTAGTCATGGTAGTCATTTATTTAATCATATATTTAGTCATTAATTCAATCACATATTTAGTCATTAATTTAGTCATTGATTGTTGTTAACTAGTCATTTATTTAGTCGCCGTAGTCATTACTTTAGTCATATATTTAGTCATTACTTTAGTCATATATTTATTCATTACTTTAGTTTTATATTTAGCGATTAATTTAGTCATTACTTTAGTCATTAATTTAGTCATTACTTTAGTCATTTTTATTTACTGGTTTCCATTAATTGGTACTAAATATAGTCATGAAACGAATAATTTATTAAGTACGATAAATTTTATAATGCAAAACTAACATAATATTAAAATTTAACTAAAAAATAAAAGTAAACAAAAATATTACATATGCGAACAAGTTACAACATGCTAGAATTAAAAGATTGATTCAACATCATGATAATTTAAGGTAATCTATAATAAAAGATTTAATGCATATATATATATATATATATAAAGTTACTAGATGTCAAAGTTTTATAAGAGTTTCCAACTCTTTCAAATAAACCATGATAATTAAGATTCCCAAACAACACATTCAAAATACTGTATAAAGGAGTGAGCCAAGATGTCTAACATTAACTAGTACATGATAAACATGTTCAATTGTCATTTTCTACAAATATTTTTGTGGCCATCGTGTGAAGGTTCCCTCTTTCTCTTTTAGATGAAAAACTCCATCTATTTTGTCTTCATAAACAAGGGACATGTTAGTTGTGACCTTTAGAATGTTTACATTTGCATCTTCTATTCCTTTCAAGTTGACTCCCTAACTTTATCCCCTTCTTTGAGTTTATCAATACATTTTTGCAAAAAGAAATGAAAATAACACATTATATTACATAGGTAATGATTACCCTTGTTTGCATAATAAAACAACCATTACTTAAATAGTACTTGCATGTTTATGTTAAAATAATTGCAAAAGGAAAATTTCAAAAATAATTGCAATGATCAATCTAATTTACTAAAAAACCAACACTCATTGCACTGCTTACAAGGTTACTATTAGCATCATGCTAATTAGATACAAAGAACACAAATATAAACACTACATTACCATGCATGCAATATGAGAGCACTACTACTACTACAAGGTGAAGGTGAAATACATTGGGATGTACAAAAAACAATGGAATTAAAGCTCTGAAACATAACCCCATGCATTCAAAAATTGACATAAAATCATATCTAAGAAAAAAGGTAAAAAATTATAGAACAAGAGATAAAAACTATTTTTTTGAAATTGAAAGGAATTTCCATAGCCTAGAGATATAGAGAGAAAATAAAATAAAGAGTTTAACTAATGAATTGTAAAAAAAAGATTTATGTACTTTATATTCATATCTATTGCACACCTTTCAAATTGAAAGCATTACTTCACATTGCATAACTAATAACTAGATGTTGATGGATGACAAAATTTCAATTACAATATAGTTTTTACAAAGTCAACCTAAGTAGTTACGCAATTACTTCACATTTCATAACTAATAACTAGGAGCAACTACCAATGGCATTTGCTTGTCATGGCATTCTATGAGACCACATTTCTTTGAGGCATTTTTTCAAACAGTTCACTGCCTTGTCTATGCTACCACATTTTCCATACATGTCTACCAAAGCATTTTGTCAAATAGTACACTACCTTGGAAAAAATCTATCAAAAGCATAATAGTAAGCATGAGACCATAATAGTATGAGGCTCCATAAATTTTTCCCCGTCCCTAAATAAAAATTAGCACTATCGGCCTAACAATGCCTCATCAGCGAAACCCCCATTATACCCTCCTTGATGGCCCAATGAAAGCAACTCATAACCTAGTATTGGTGTAACAATATCCTATTGGGCTGACTCCTAAGGCACACTCCCTAATAGAACGAAAAAGTCAACAAAAGTAAGCACATCGCTGTGACACATGAACATCGGTGGAACAAATGTTTGCATTCCCCCGATGGCCTGATATAACCATGGATTATCAAGTGCATAATGCATATTGATGGAGTTGGGGTGTATTGGGGTGATGTTATCTAGTGTCTCGCTGATAGACCTAAGGAAAGTTGTTCATCGGTGGAGAAGGTGGCTATTGATGGAAGAAGAATCGCAGTCTCACCGATATTGTGATAATGATTATTCTAATTGATATGACATCCTGAGGCATCGTCAGGATATTTAAAATTAATGTTGTCCCTCAATGACAAAACTGAAATGGGTGGTGCATTTAGGGAGCTCTAAAATGGAGTATTTATAGGTTTTAATTCTTGAAGTGAATGAGAGAAGTGTGTGGAGTAAAGTGGTGGTGACAACTGACATATACCAAGCATTTATGGAAAGGAATGTGAATGAAGTTATTAAATTCTTGAGGCATTACTTACTCAATGC
Source organism: Sequoia sempervirens (assembly GCA_007258455.2). Classification (NCBI taxonomy): domain Eukaryota; kingdom Viridiplantae; phylum Streptophyta; class Pinopsida; order Cupressales; family Cupressaceae; genus Sequoia; species Sequoia sempervirens. The sequence goes on from VDFB02110326.1 coordinate 6,484, forward strand.
TCCTCTATTGTGGAAAACAATAGGTGTGAAAATGTTGTATTGGAGGTGGTGGATCTGTTGCTGTAGAGGTGATGGAGGTTGGTTTCATTCTTTAAATGAAGAAACAACTCTCACACTTTTATGGAGAACCATCGGTAAAGAGACTGATGGGGTGTTTCTTGTACAATGATGAATGATTAGTTTAGTCAGTGCAACTAATTCTAGGAAGAGGATTCAGCCAGCTCATGCACAGGTACATAACTAATTTGGAGATTTATTTGCTCATAATGGCTTGGGGCTTAGATTTGGGAGAGCCGATTGAAGTTGTGAAAAAGGTGATGAAGGCACTGGTGCATAAGGATTATCTGAAGAACATGGAATCACTATTGGAAGGGATGATTCTAGGAGTTGGGATGGATGTCGGTGAGGGAATTGAAAGCGAAGAGGATGAAGAAACAGTGGAATGCATACCCTTTGTGAAATGGCTAGAAGGAAAACATAAATCCAAATGGAGAGGGAGCAACACGTGGGTGGGAGGCTCTAAAATTGATTATGGAATTAGTAGAGGTTGAGGCAGTGATAAAGAAGGAAAAGGCTGAAGCAAAGTGACTAAAGAAGTTGGAGCAACTATAGAAGTTTGAGCAGCTAGAGAATATGGAGCAGCAACCTCAGAGGACGAAGAAGAAGAATGAGACCTCTATGGAAATGGTGGCGAGTAGCTCATCTATAGCTCTATAGTTAACATAATACTTTGCCATGAATTTAAGTTTGTTGGTTGTCTGTAGTTAGTTTTTGGGGGTTTTATAAAATTGTGGGCAATGAAAAGGAGTTTTTGGTTTGCAGGGTAGTTAGTAGTTATTCGTAAAAGATGGTGAATGTAATTTTTAGTGAAATTTTTGATTCTGAAATAGTTGTTAAGGACTTGTAGTGAAGTCACTATAGATAAACTGTAAATTTTGAAAACAATGAATATATAAACTCTCCATCCATACAACTATAATCTCAAAAAATATTGTAAATAAGGAAATTAATAGTTTGAATGCAAGTAATCTATGTCAATTGTCAAACATTAATATTCTCTTGTTGTCACCTAAACCTGATTTAATAAGTAATAATCACTTATTGGTAATCATGCCTACCCACCAAAGTGGCTCATATAGGTAAGAATAACCTCCCACTCCTACAATAATTTTTCCATGGTCACTATTAGAATGTAAAAATAGACTTGGAAAGAATAGAGTTGCAAAGATATAATAGAATGAAGACTCTAAAGAAGCTATTTTCACATTGTAGCTTTCTGAGAATCCAACATGACACTAAAGCTTAGTGTTTGATTTTTTTTCAACACAAAAACAAGAACTGAGGCATGGGATAGAACACTGAAATCAATTTGTTTTCCAAACTAAGTTAGTGTACTCAAATGTGAAAAGAGATGAAAGCATAATCAAAGAAATGTGTTTAAAGGGTGCCTCCATTTATGTGCAGTGTAGGTTGAAATTGTCTAAATTTTGAAGTTCAATATTGAAATTTTATTTAAAATTGAAATATAAATGTCCTTAGTTGATCAGAAGTAACTAGTAGATAAAGCTAACTAGTTCAAGGTATACACTATCATGTTTACAAATCACCTAAGTATCTACTAAACCAATAAATATTGCATAGAATGTATATATTTCTAATTTGAAGATCATATTTACAATCATGGAGAGTTACATGAAGTATAGGTCAGGTCTCTAGCTGATATATAATTGGTGCAAATCTAAGGTCTTAATTTGTCATTCCCAATAATCTTTATTCTAATCTTTAAATGACATAAAAGATTGAAGCTTATCCTTTGTTGTTCTCAAATTCTCAATCAAACCATCATAACCATATCATACTAAAAATCTATTGCCAGGACCAAAAAATGTAAGTTTTGAGATTCCTACTCAATCTCAAGGACAAAAGCATAACATCTGGCTTAAAATAGGTACAAACCAAACTATTCAAATAGTACATTGATATCTTCAACAAAACCCTAAGTACTTAAATCCTTGCATGGTTTTTTTTTTTATGTAATTAAATTATCATAGATGATCTAGAAGGTCAAATGGACTTCACTTTTCTTGTAAGTTGTAAGCCCTAAAAATAAGTCAGTCATTCATCAAGGTAAATACATGACTAGAACATGGGTGAGGTAACAGTCATCAAGGTGATTACATGACTGGAACAAGTTTGAGGTAACATAAGGAACAAGTGTGAGGTAACAGAAGGCATTATACCTCTATCCTCATCACCCAATAAAGATTTGAGGCAAGTGAAGGAATGTAGCCTGCTCATTGCTTCTACACAACAATATTTAATCTATACTTTATTTATAAATGTTCTAAAAAAGAATGTCATATGACCACCAAAATAATTTCAACTATCACAGTTATATGATTTTTCATCAACACCATCTCATCACAAAACCATTAGTTATAATTTAATCTTGATTGAGGAAATACATACCTAGTACATCCTCTTTAATACAAGGAAGGTGAGCTCAGTTACTTGTTCAAGCCAACAAGTACTCCACAACCTCCCTCCTCCTAGCAAGTAACACCACTTGAGTTCTCTCAATGGACCCTTCTTCCCATCAAGCTTCAATATGATGGAAAGTTTTTGATGAAAATCAATTTGGCTTTGAACAAATCATCACAAAACAAGCTGATTCAAGCAACCAATTGATTCAAAAAACTCTTCCAAATCACTCCTTTACAAAAACTCTTCAACTCATCTAGTAGGTCTACAAACCCATATTTTTGAATTTATCTCACAATGAACCACTCAACAATCAATCTATCTAGTCTTTTAGACACCCTTTAAGGAAAACTATAACTTACCTTCAAAACCATCATGGGTCACTTTGGACCATCTCTTGCAAAACCTAGAAACAACATTGTCCTAATAGACCAATTAGGTCTCTGTTTCAAAGGAGGTACGTCGAATTATTTCCTCCAACTCCAAACAACCACTCAGATCTTCCTACTAGTCAAATAGGGCCCTAATCAATAATTTTTAGATGAAAAAACTCTCATCTAACCTTTGTAACTAAAAAACCTCACTTTACACTAGCTTCGGGTAGGGTTTATTGAAAAATGACATTACCAACCTCTCATAGCTCTGCCATAGCCTGCACATGCTTACAATATGAATTGGTCAATCATGACCTTATTAATGACTTCTAGACTCAAAACTCAAACTGACCTAAGACCTCCATGAATCAACATTTCACAAATATCTTGGTGCTCCTGCACCAGTTTTTAAATGTTTAATCCAAGAAGAAATAGAGCTATTCATATATACAAGTCAAAATCAAATACATTTTAACATTTATGTATTGGTATTGCAAACTCTTTTATGAAGGCTCAGACTAGAGTTTTCCTAATTGGTGCCTCTAGATTCCAGGTTAGAATCTTACAAGACTTAAATAGTGTACATACCAACCTTCACTTTACTATCACAACAACCTATGTTACTATTTTCCCCCTCAATCCATCACAATACCATTGCTAGGAGTCACCCAGAGGTATCTAGTAGATGATAAGGTGTAATCAACAAGAGGGGTGTATACCATTGTCCCAACCATAGGTTTTATGTGGTTAGGTAAAACCCCACCTTGAAACCCCAAACCATATAAACTCATTGTTCCACGGGGACCCATCCCCTACCTTGGTACCCCCATCCCCATCTCAGAAATGTTTTGGGGACTTGGGGGACTCAGAAAATTCCCCATTCCTTTGCATCTGATAGTGACACAAACTTGAGCTCCAATTTTAATACATACCTACCAGTTGCATCTACTGATTAGGGACAACCATATATTTTCTATGTTTTTGTAATTTTATAGTTGAAATTTGAATTCTTTTGGAACCCTTTTTATAATTCTTATTTAATATGTATGCACATTGACAATAAAAGAATTTGAATTTTGTTACTTTTTTTGTGAATTCTTATGTGAAATATCAATTCAAGCCTAATGTTATGTATTAATCTTCTACAATGCCTATGATGAATGCTTTATCAATGTTCTGATGTGAATATTTAAAATTTCTCTATATTTTTAAAAATTTCCCTATTTTTTATAGTTGTCCCCTACCATCCCCTAAAAAATGACCCAAAAGTACCCCCATACAAAAAACATGTCCCACCGTCTCCTGTTGTCCCCATCCCGAAAACTTGGGGGAGCATAGTATAAACTCGATTTTACAAAAAAATACATTCACGCATACAAGAAAATCTGACTCTACAACATTGAAAACACCAAATAACATCTATAGGAAAAACTAGCTTAAGTAGAAAATATATGCAAGATGTGGAATCATAGACAAAACACCTGAATTTTTTGATAGAATGCCTAAAAGAGATGTCATCTCATGGAATGAAATGATTGATTGCAGAATGTGCACAAAAAGGATTTTGCAAGGAACCTCTCAAAATATTTGAATTAATCAAGCACTCTGGAACATATCGTAACATTGTAAGCTTTTCTTGGGTTCTAGGTGCATGTGGTCATGTAGGTTTAGTGGATGAGGGCTGCACATACTTCACACGTCAGTAACCCTTATTGCATTACAATTTACATATATAGTTGATCATTAGGTGTGCATGGTTGATCAACCATTCATATTTTAGTTGGATCCTAAAAATGTTGCAACTTATGTTATTCTCTAAAACATCTATAAGAGGTTCAAATAGTAAAGAGATTGATGAAAGATAGAGGAATTAAAAAGATACCTAGATGTGATAGTTGGATATTCTATGGCAGATTTTATATGCAAGATGTGGAATCATAGACAAAACACCTGAATTGATTGACAAAATTTTTCAAAGAGATGTATCTCATGGAATGAAATGATTGATTGCAGATGTCCAATAAAATGGATTTTGTATGAACCTCTCAAAATCTTTGAATTAGTGAAGCACTCTTAGAACACATCCTAAAAATTGTAATCTTTCTTTGGTTCTAGGTGCATGAAGTCACAGGTTTAGTGGATGAGGGTTGCACATACTTCACACGACAGTAACCCTTATTGCAATACAATTTACATATATAGTTGATCATTAGGTTTGCATGGTTGATCAACCATTCATATTTTTAGTTGGATACCAAAAATGCTGCAACTTATGTTCTTATCTAAAACATTTGTACGAGGTTCAAATAGTAAAGAGATTGATGAAATATGGAATTAAAATATACACGATGTTATAGTTGGATATGCTCTGGTAGACAATATATGCAAGATGTGGAATTGTAGACAAAACACCTAATTGTTTGACAGAATGCCTCAAAGAGATGTCATCTCATGGAATGAAATGATTGATTGCAGAATGTGCACAAAATGGATTTTGCAAGGACCTCTCAAAATATTTGAATTAGTGAAGCACTCTAGGAACACATCCTAACATTGTAAGCTTTTCTTGGGTTCTAGGTGCATGAAGTCCTCAGGGTTTAGTGGATGAGGGAGCTGCACATACTTCACACGTCAGTAACCCTTATTGCATTACAATTTACATATATAGTTGATCATTAGGTGTGCATGGTTGATCAACCATTCATATTTTAGTTGGATCCTAAAAATGTTGCAACTTATGTTATTCTCTAAAACATCTATAAGAGGTTCAAATAGTAAAGAGATTGATGAAAGATAGAGGAATTAAAAAGATACCTAGATGTTATAGTTGGATATGCTATGGCAGATTTTATATGCAAGATGTGGAATCATAGACAAAACACCTGAATTGATTGACAAAATTTTTCAAAGAGATGTATCTCATGGAATGAAATGATTGATTGCAGAATGTCCACAAAATGGATTTTGTAAGGAACCTCTCAAAATATTTGAATTAGTGAAGCACTCTAGAACACATCCTAACATTGTAATCTTTTCTTTGGTTCTAGGTGCATGAAGTCATGCAGGTTTAGTAGATGAGGGCTGCACATACTTCACACGATAGTAACCCTTATTGCAATACAATTTACATATAGAGTTGATCATTAGGTTTGCATGGTTGATCAACCATTCATATTTTTAGTTGGATACCAAAAATGCTGCAACTTATGTTCTTATCTAAAACATTTGTATGAGGTTCAAATAGTAAAGAGATTGATGAAATATATAGGAATTAAAAAGATACTTGGATGTTATAGTTGGATATGCTCTGGTAGACAATATATGCAAGATGTGGAATCGTAGAAAAAACAACTGAATTGTTTCACATAATGCCTCAAAGAGATGTCATCTCATGGAATGAAATGATTGATTGCAGAATGTGCACAAAATGGATTTTGCAAGGTACCTCTCAAAATATTTGAATTAGTGAAGCACTCTAGAACACATCTTAACATTGTAAGCTTTTCTTGGGTTCTAGGTGCATGGAGTCATGTAGGTTTAGTGGATGAGGGCTGCACATACTTCACACGACAGTAACCCTTATTGCAATACAATTTACATATATAGTTGATCGTTAGGTTTGCATGGTTGATCAACCATTCATATTTTTAGTTGGATCTTAATGCTGCAACTTATGTTCTTCTCTAGAACATTTGTACGAGGTTCAAATAGTAAAGAGATTGATGAAAGATATAGGAATTAAAAAGATACCTGGATGTTATAGTCGGATGTGCTCTGGTAGAAAATATATGCAAGATGTGGAATCGTAGACAAAACAACTAAATTGTTTGACAAAATGCCTCAAAGAGATGTCATCTCATGGAATGAAATGATTGATTGCAGAATGTGCACAAAATTGATTTTGCAAGGAACCTCTCAAAATCTTTGAATTAATGAAGTACTCTAGAACACATCCTAACATTGTAAGCTTTTCTTGGGTTCTAGGTGCATGTATTCATGTAGGTTTAGTGGATGAGGGCTGCACATACTTCACACATCAGTAACCCTTATTGCATTACAATTTACATATATACTTGATCATTATGTGTGCATGGTTGACCAACCCTTCATATTTTTAGTTGGATCCTAAAAATGATGCAAATTATGTTCTTCTCTAAAACATTTGTATGAGGTTCAAATAGTAAAGAGATTGATGAGAGATAGAGGAATTAAATAGATACTTGGATGTTATAGTTGGATATGCTCTGGTAGACAATATATGCAAGATGTGGAATTGTAGACAAAACACTCAAATTTTTTGACAAAATGCCTCAAAGAGATGTCATCTCATGGAATGAAATGATTGATTATAGAATGTGCACAAAATGGATTTTGCAAGGGACCTCTCAAAATATTTTCCCAAATTTGAAGATCTCTAATGTTTAAGGCATGTTTTTCCCAAAACATCCTGACACATTTTTTGCCGATGCCCTGTTGTTCTTTATGACCATTTTGCTCAATTTACTAGATCCAAACCAAATCATGATGATCAGAAAAGAAATCTCAATCTTCTAAGTACACTTGTCTTCATGCCGAGCTATTTAAAACAAGATTTGATTGAGTTTGAAACACCCATTCAGCTCTATTTGGTTCCAAACAAAATTTTCCATATCATCTGAAACAAAACCCCTAAACTCCATCTGCTTCATTTTGACAAAAATGTCTAGAAGACTTAACACACCAAGGGTTCTATTGGCTAGATGTGTCTTCTGGTTCTAGCGATGCGTTGACGGTTTTATTTTTTCATCAGCTTGAGGATCTTCTATTGGTGGGACGAGGTCTCCTATTCCCGCGATGGTCTGATGGGGATGTTGTCGGTGGAATGGTTCTACTTTTTCATCAGTGTGAGGATCTTCTATTAGAAGGATGAGGTCTCATGTTGTCGCGATGGTCCAATGTGGATGTCTTTGGTGGAACAGTTCTATTTTTTCATGGGTGTGAGGATCTTCTATCGGTGGGACTAGGTCTCATGTTCCTACAATTGTCTGATGGGGATGTCATCGGTGGAACTCCATCGACGCATCGCTGGAACTAGAAGACATGTCCAACCGATAGACTGATAAGGTGGGGGCAGTCATTTCCATTTTCTATAATGTGGTAAGAGTCATATAGGTAATGCTATGTTAGGATGGGGAACTCTTCTTGGAGGTTCTAAACGATTTGGGGTATGTGCATGATCATCATGGAAAAAATAGGCCCTTAAGTGGCAAAAAATTCATAAAAATGAAAGTTAGGCAACCTGACGTAGAAAATTGAATAAGCTATCTATATTATTTCATAAATAATGTAAGAATAGAATTTATGAAGAATTGAATGTAGTTTTCTAAAATACTAGGTTTATTTAAAAAATAAAAATCTATTTCCTTAAGAAAATTTAGAGGGTATATCGCGATGGTACTTAAAATTTCAAGGAAAACATAAGTAATTAATAAATAAAACCACCCTAACCACAATAAAATGATTTTTTTTTTTTATAATATTTTAAATATAAGTAGAACTCGTAATCTAGATGTGATGCATATTTTTTTGTAATTTTTTTTTCAAGTAATAATTAATTATGAATTTTTTATTACAACTTTTAAAAAATATAAAAAGTCATTATGTCTAACCACCTTAACTTGGTCAAAACTTCATGAAATTCAATTTTTATTTTTTAATCCTATACTATATGAAGCATAGAATGTGACATGTTTTTTGGTTAAAAATCTGATATCATTAAAGCTATAGATGGGCTTTTCAATCAGCCTATCAATAAAGACTTTAATCTCGTAATTTAAATAGAAAATGAATAATAATTTATTAAATTCAAGTAAGTATAATTTATATTGGTGGAAAAGATAGGAATCTCCTTTAAAAACCATTTTCATTTCATCAATTTTGGGAAAAAAAAGGTCGTCAGCTACATACCCATCATATTACCATTTTTTGGCCCATCATGATCCTACACATACCCTTTGCCTCTTTTTTAAAAGATTGTGTTGGTAGTGCCACCTGAATCATAGTTTTTTGGTGGGATTCCAAACCCAAAAAATGAGGTGTAGTTGTGGAAATCTCATAGAGAGAAGCTACAAGCTACCATGATGATTTTAAAGAGAGGGAATTCATATCAAAAGTCTTGCTTGCTTAGCAAGGATTAAGACATGTCGCGAGACGATATTATCTCTTCATAGGCTTGGGGAAAGTATTTGCTTGATCTTGTGAAAAGTGGAAAGGAACTTGCAGAGAACGAGACATTGATCAGAGAAACATTGGACAGTCTGGATGCATTTGAAGGGAGCTTGGAGTGGCTAAAAATGGTTTTTGGTTCAAATGTTGAGTTTCCATGCCAATGTGTGTTGGAGATTGTTTTGAAGCACTCAAAGAGTCTATGGGATGAACTTTTTGAAATCCTGTTTGTTAGTAGGATGAAACAATTAATAGTTGATGGATTTGTAGATCTACATGAGAGAGTTAAGGTTGGTAAATTCCTTGAAGCCATAGTTACATCTCTAGAAAGTTACAAAGATGTTGAAACCCATTTGCACAAATTAACTACTAGTGAGGGTTGGCTTGACAAGAGAGGGGACCTAAAAAGTGTCAATTTACCTAGGTTGAGTTTTAGATTTATGATGACAAATGATGAAGACTAGTTTGGTTGCCCTAATGCTTATTTTTGAATTGAGGTTAGTCAAATAAAAGATACCATAGTTGAGGGTTCCAAGAATATTCTGGAAGACCTCCTAAGTTTTCTTCATGCACATAAATCTCCTTCAAGGATAAATGATTTAGCACCTTATTTGCAAAAGAAATGCTTCCATTTTATCTCAACATTGATTGTTTAGATTGAAAAACATCTTGCACATCTTTTAGAAGCTCTCTATCAAGAAATGAAAAATGAGGAGATGCCAGAAAAAATGAACAAGGAGACACTAGAACCAACAATTATAGTGGAAAGGGAACTTTTCTTAGGAAGGCTTTTAGTTGCTCTCAATTTTCATTCAACTTCCCTTCCACTAGTTCTTGGATCGTCTCAACTTTGGTTTGTCGAGAAGAAAGCTTTAGTTTGAGGGAAAGGATATTTTACTTTTAGATATTCCAGTACTGATTTTGATTACCGTCTTCTAGATAATTCTGGAAGACAAATACTAATGAGAGGGGTTGGTTTGAAGCCTAAATCACAGGATAAAAATAATAGCACCAAATTGAATAAAATGAGAAGAAATATGCACAATCTTTGTATCAGAGCTCATAGCATGTGGATATTGTGGATAACTAAAGAGATTTTAGGTATTCTGACAAGAGATCTAAGGGAGGATGATTCTTTATCCATGACAACTCCTTTGAAGGCATGTATTCTCATTTGCATTGCATAGTTTGTTTTATTTGGCTTATGGAGTTGGTTTCATTTCTATGATTCATCTAATCACTGATTTCTTCTTGCAATTTTCATGAGATTTCTTCTAGTTCTAATTTAAGTCATCATAGTTTATATTTGGATATATCAATAACCGAATGGGAATAAACCATCTAGAGTAAAGAGTTACATTTGATTCTTTCAGTCACTTGAAACTCTTTATTTCCCAATAAATGGAAAAGAATAACATGTGCCCTTTCAACCCT
>VDFB02110326.1:20374-56539 GCA_007258455.2 Sequoia sempervirens
CCTCCATCTCTCTTTCCCTCTCTACTACTCTCTACATACCTATCCTATTGTGAAGCAAGGTAGGTGGATGGTTTGTGTGATGCGTGATGGACGAAGATGGTGGTGGAAAGATGGTAGCAGCCCAATAGCCCATGGTGATTTGGTGGACCCTTTATTTTTCTTGACAAGGAAGTAGGGAGGTGACATGTGGTGTGTATGGCAGGTGGAAACATTTCATTGCATCGTGTGCATTTAGTGCATCACAATTTTGTTCCCTAAGCTGATGAAGGATAGCACGATGTGCTATGACAGTACGATAACCATTGATCTTGGTTCCAATGGAGATCGACAACTATGTTTTAATCCTTCATGAAGGATTTGATCTTAGCCATCCATCTTGTATGCTGCTCCTTCATAGGGAAATGTAAAATTTAATGCTCAGCGACATATCCATCTACTAAGTCGAATCTGATTGGTCCTTGGTTGATTTTCTTTGTTATCCTATTGCTACATTCATTTCTAGATGGTGTTGTTACTCCCTTGTGTGTTGTAGAGATCAAATCATTCTTTTAGAGCCTGTTTTTCCTAATCTTATTTGTGGATTTCATGGGTGCCCATATTTGCATTCATGAAAAACTCTACTAGAGTGTGCTCGAGGTGTCAGGAGATTTTATGGCTGGTAGTTGCTTTGTTCTGGAGGCAATTTTTGCTGCTCATAATCTGATATGATTTTTTCCTGCAACCCTAGTTAGGGTTAGGGTTGGGATCTTGAATTCAAATATGATTTATGCCTACACTATAAAGGAAAGTTTTGTAGTTTTTTTTGGGTTACATTCTCTCAAATTTTTGTAAGTTTTTTGCCTTAGTCTGTATAGTGTTTTTTTCTTCTACACCTAGAAAGGAGATTTTGTAATGTTTTCTCCATAATAACAATAGATGGCCTAAATGTTCATTTCATTTTCACTTAATATTTACATCAGTTCTATCATTCTCTCTACTTTTGTACACATTAGCTATGAATCAAAATAATCAAGGATTGTTTTCTAGTTCTCAAATCACATTTGTTGATCTTGAATAACAAAATTTTATAGTTTTGTTCAAGGATAAGAGTAATATCTTTCAATTCATATGTGAAGGTTTTTATGATGAAATAAGTATTTCAAATAATTTTGATAGCATTGATCTCTTGTTGGTTTCTTGCTGCAAGGCAGTAAGTCTATTAGAATCTAGGGGTTGGTCTATTGTAGGAGTGTTACTTCATTTCTTGACTCTGTTTGGATAAGGAATTGGTTAGTATATACAAGCCTAAGTATGAGGTGGATCCAATTTCAAAAATAAAAAATAAAAAATTAATTTCCTGCATTTTACTTTTATGTTCATTTCCATACTACCAAAATTTATTAAAGAAATAGAAGGTTGTATAGATGATTTAGCCAATCAAAGACCTTCCACCATTATAGTATGATGATCTATTATCACATGCATTATTTTCATGATAGTGTTATATGTGAATGATGTTGTAGGGACACCCACCTTGGTTCTGTAGAGCCTAAAGTGTAGAGGAGAAGTTTCCAATCAATCTCTTGTTTGTTGGCCATTGACCTAGGCTCTCTAAGCATAAGGAGTAGCTACCCTTTAGGAGAATCTAGACCATCAGTTGGAAACACCAACACAACATGAGGAATTTGTCATGCAAGAATATTATAGTAGTCTAGGTACGATAATATCTATTTAGTGCCAAATCATAGGCACTTGATGCTTTGACAATTTGAGATGCAATTGAGTCCATTTCAACTTTTATATTATGTGTGGCAGTTGACCACCCTATGCAATATAAAATTAGTTTCTTTGCATCATCCTCATAGTCATGTACCTCCTTCAAGCATTCTTCAACCTTGGCATGGGTTGGTGCACATTTTTCTATAAGCCTTGTTATAGCCTTTGTTTCCATCTATCCTTTTAGACCAAAGGCATACTCCTTAAAATAATCAATCAGAAATTTGAAGTTCTCCATAGAAGACAATGAGGTATCAATATTAGTACCCAAAGTGATCTCTTGCAAAACCTTCATAGCTTCTTCCATTAACTCATTACTCTTTTGACATGTTTCAAGAATCTATTTTCTTGCTAATGCATTTAATACATCACTTAGCTACATCTTATGCTTAGGAGGCATCTTAATTAAGTCAAAAGTAGGAAATTGCAACAATTGTGAAGAGACTATCAGTTGGAACCATGTCTTATTAGGTAGTAGAATCTTTAAAGAATCTCTAGAGGATTTTCCAGAGGTCTTGGGTAACTCAGATTTCTCAGCTTCTTCATTCTTTCCAAAGTTGGCATCTTCTTCTTCCTCTGCCTCTTCTCTTCTTCACTAAAGGACTTCTCTTTGTCTTTGTCCTTGTCTTTATCTCTGCTTTAATTTTGAGCCTTAATTTATTCTATTTACCATGATGTGACGATTATTTTTCTTTTCCGCTTTATGCTTCCACGAAACGGAGAAAGAGACGGCAATATCTTTAATTTCTTTGAATCTGTTAATCCAGAGAAGTGGAGGTCAACCTTCGACCGTGCTTTGTCTTCCCACACCCATGAGCATCTTTTATTTCATTGTATTCTATGTTTGGAGGGGTATTATTTGGAATTTATTTTGCATCATCAATAATTTCATTTTCTAAAACATGTCCCTTGCTGTAGGAACAAATAGGAATCATCTCATACTTTTGTGCTATTTCAATCACTTTTCCTTCGGTCTCCTATATTTTATCAATTTGATCCTAATATTTTCCCATGAGAAGCATTATCCTTCACTTTGATTTAAATTCTTTCCTACAAACTCGAGCAATTGTGACCTTATCAGCTTTAGACAAGGCAAAACCAATCTTCAAAAAATTTGATCTGATCTTTTCTTCTAATATTGTGGCTTCTTCTCTCTTTTCCAATAAGACTTTCCATACATCATTTGGAACCTTTTTCCTCATATACTCCATATCAACTTCAACAATGACAATATATTTGATGATAGCTTCAATCATGGTGACTCTATTTTCCTTGTTTTCATTTTGATACATGATACCTGTTTCCTTCAATATTTTATTATGCAAAATATTGTCAAATAGTTCATCCAAGTTCATTTGGCTCAAAGATTTCTCTAGAGTAGACTTTTTTTTTTCTTCTTCTCAAGATTGTCAGATTCAGGCTTCTTTCCTTTCTTTTCCTTTACCTTGTGCATATGTATCCAAAAGTCTTTATTTTCTTTCTCAATTACTTCTTCTTCAGATGAGTGAACTATATCTATTCTTCGTTTCTTTGAAGTGGTGGTACTTATTTTCATAGTCAATGTTGACTCTTCATACTCATCTTCTTCTTCTTTAGAGAACACACTCATATCCTTCTCTCTTTGATCTTTTTGTTTCTTTCCTCTTTTTGTCTTAGAGGTAGATAATGAGGCTACTTAGGTAGCTTTTCTTTTCTTCAGTTGAGATTCTTTTGCCACCAGAGCACTAGTCTCCATTTTCTTAGCTTTGCAAAGGATATGTCCTGAAGGTTGTTGAGTACTAGGGGAAGTAGTGGAAGTAGTCCTACAAGATCTTCTAGGTCTGGAGGACTTACTAGTTTTTCTTGCTATTTCAACAACTCTTTTTCTTAATATCTATACTTCTTTTGTAAGTTCGTTTCCTATAAAATATTCATTCATAGCTTTTGTCCATCTCTTCTTTCTTGTAGGTTCTAAAGTTTCAAGTGTACTTACATGAAATTTTATTCATAATTTCCATGTCTCTCTCATGCATGATCCATATGACTATTTAGCAATATTTTAACAGGACCATCAACCTCAACTTCATTCATCTCATAACCAATTGGAGGAATCCAAATTGTTCTAGGTTCCATAGCTTCAACGATACAAAAATTAGTAGAAACTAAAAATGTGATATCATCTTGATATTTTTCCACTAAGGACTTAGGAATTCTTTCCCTTTCATACATTTTCTTCTAGAATATTGCAAATAATGTAGTAAGCGCTTCTTCTTGAACTTTCATGTCATCAAGTCTTTGTAAATTTTCCAAAAAATGATGTGATACTAGTCTCCTTTGATCCCATATGACATTGCTTCTTCTTGGAAGATCCTTCAGAAAGTAAGATAACATGCATACTACTAGGGAACCAAAATTGAATGTATATTTATTATATTTGGTTTCCTTCAAGTTATCAAATAGTTGTTGCCAAAGAAACTCACATAGATAATAGTCCTTACCCTTTTCCACCATTTCATAGGAAACATGGATTGTTATATCTGACACAAAATTCTCCCTATTGGTGTAGTAAATTTTGTACCCTATGACCATTTCTTGCATACCTTATTGCAGGGTTCTAAACCATATCCACTATGAGAGGCCTATGATCAAATGTGGCTCAAGTCAACTCCATCACATCTTTATTCTTTATTGAATTCAATACTAGAACATGTCCAATAGCACAAAGTCCTGCCACTTCCCTTATAACTTCCTTTGATATCATGTCGAGGTTGTTAGTCCATAAGTAGCAATCATGTACTCTACTAAATTTCATTCTCATAAATTTAGCTACATCATCATAGGTGGGTATGTAGGATCATGATGGGCCAAAAGTGGCAATAAGGATGGGTATATATAGGGTATGTGGTTAACGACTTTTTTTTACCCAAAATTGATGAACGAAAAGGTTTTGTAAAGGAGATTTTAGTTTCCCACCAATATAAATTATGCTTTATTTTGAATTTCATAATCCACTATTATTTATTTTCTCATTTGAATTACAACTAAAGTCCCATTGATAGGTTGATTGAAAACATCGGTGTAGGGATTTCAAATCTTATATCACATTTTTTTAAACCCAAAATATGTCACATTCTATGCTTCACATACTATAGTAGGATTAAAAAAAAAGAAAATTAATTTCATGAAGTTTTGACCAAGTTAAGGTGGTCGTATTATTAATGAAGTTTTATATTTTAAAAGTTGTTATAAAAAAATCCATAATTAATTATTTACTTTGAAAAAATTACAAAAATATGCACTACATCCCGACATGAGTCCTCTACCTATTTCTAAAATCTGATAAAAAATATTATCATTTTATTGTGTTAGGTGGTCGAGATTATTATATTATTTAACTTTTGTTTTAAAAAATTAAAATCTTCTAAGTAAATAATTTTTATTTATTTTTATAAAATAACTCTCAAGTAAATAAAAAACTTAAGTAATTCTTAGATAGTTTTAACATTTTAAACATTTAATTGTGTTTCAATTTTTATATATGATCACAACATATAAGATAATTCTAAAGTAAATAAAAACTAAATAATTCTTAGATAGTTCTAATTTTTAAAGATTTAGTTGTTGTGGTGATGCCTCTTTGAAATTTGCAAAACCAAACTCATACGTTGCAGCTTACAAATTTCAAGAATGACCCCATGAAATACCTTGCAAAATGCTTAAAAAATGCAACAAAGGATGAAAGAAAGCTACAAGCATTATGAAAGAAACCACAAGTTACTTATTCCATAGTGGATTGGTGTCACATGTGCTAGTGACCCTTTCCCAACCCTTGCTAAGAAGCCAAAATGATGAAATGAAAATACAATGGAGATGATGAGCAAGATGAGTTCTCAAATAAAGAGAGTAACCTTTCATAAAAGTTGTGGATGGATGAATGAGGATTAAGGCCTTCTTTTACAGATTTTCTTGATGATAGATTGGCCAAGATGCAGGAATGTGGGACCAAAGATCCACCAATGAGTAGGTTCATTTTGTCAAATGATGACAGGGCCAATGGTTGTGCAAGATTTGGGAAGAGTGCCCATGAGAGGGAGAATTTGACCAAAATTTGGTAAATAAATTTTGAGAGGGGGACAAGAAAACAACACAAATGCAATGTTGAGGGACAAATCAACTTGTCATGTTGAGGGAAAATGATATTTTAACAAATCAATAAATTGGATTTTATTTGTGCAAGTGGGAGATATCTAGAGAATGCAAGTGGTGAGGATTAGTATTTGATCATTTTTAGATTAGTTTAATGGTGATTAGGTTAGCTTAATGGTGTTTAGATGATTTTGAATTTTAGGACTTAAATATTTGATTTATTTAAATCGAAATGACGGAATATGATTTAGGATTTGGATTTAAATGGATGTTTTGATTTATTAAAAAGATTGGATGATAATAAGTTTGCTTGATCTTTAAAATAAAATGACTTTAGGAGATGGAGATAATGAAATACTTGATGTAAATGAATGAAGGTGAATCCGATCAATCGATGAATGGACCTAATGCGACATCTAGTTCAGATGATGAATGAACCTAATCAAATGTAGAATGTTAATTTTGCATGTCTACAATTGTCTTTCAATTTTTATATATGACATGCATGTCAGGTTGTGTCTTACTACTATTGCGGATATCCATTATTTATTTAAAGTTTGAAAGATACAAGTATGATTATAATCTAATGGAGGGATCATTATTGTTTAATATTTTAAATTTAATAAATTCATTTTTTTTTTAAATAATATTAAATTTGAATATTATAAATTTTCCTACGTTCATCAACATGAGACTATAGAAATATTTTTTCCATTGAATGTTTTATGAATTATAATATTTTGAAAGTTGTTTATATTTTTATGTTAGTTTAAGAATTATTTTCTTACAAATTATTTTAATAAGTGTTATTAAAATTAGTTTTTGTTGTAATATGTTAGAAATTATAATTCATGAAATAACTCTTGATTAAATAAAGTAAAAAGTTCCTCAATAGTTGTAAAGTAAAAAATAAATTTTAGATAAATAAAAAATCAAGTATAATGTATATTATTGTATCAACAATTTTAATATTATTTTAAAAGTAGGATAATAATATTCTATAAATATATGATCATAAATGTTATCATATTATGAAAAATAATGTATATTATTGTATCAACAATTTTAATTAGTATATTTATATTATTTTAAAAATAGAATAATAATATTATATAACTGTTGTTATGAAATCATTATGTACATTAAAAACAAACAAAACAAAAATATATTTAAAAAAATAAAAAATAAAAATAATTCATAAACAATTTATTGTATAAAATTTGTTTCAAAATCTTTCATTATATATATTTATTATTATTATTTTCAAGACTTGTTTCATTATTATTATTATTGTTATTATTATTATGGAAAATTGTTATCAGAGAGGATAGCACTCTTTCTATTGCTTTGAAACGCCAAATTACAAATTTTCAGGACTAGACATTACATATTCAGATTTCCTACTTTCTTAGAGGACCTTAAAGTCATTGAATGCTTTTGTTTTGAAGGTGTTTTCTTGCACATCACCTCTGTCCATTCTTGTTCCATTTCAATGCTACTACTTGCCACATTCAAGTTTACAATATTGTCACTATTTGTTGAAGTAACCCGTGATACTGAGGAAAAATCTGTTGGACTTTAGCATAAGTTTACTTAGGCATATTCTATTTCCTATGTTAATTATTATCCTTATCTTATTGAGTTGTTTTTTTGCTCAAAATAGGATTAGAGTTGTGAATGTCTTGCTTTTAGCATGATTTCCTTTTTTAAAACTTTTGCATTATTTGTAAAACAATTCCATTCAATATCATAATGTTGATTTTTGCTTGCACAAGCTTGCTCTAAGGGTTTACAAAACATCTTTCATTTTTGTTTTGAATATATGTTGCATGTGATAGGTGATTGATTGCAGGTGATTCTTGGAGACTGTGAAGTTGGTTTTTCAACTTCTACATGGTATCAGAACTCCAGACCTGTTGTTGCCTATTCGTGTTTTGAAGATATTCTCTCATAGCATTTTTTTTGTGCGAGGGATTGACGTCATTTTTTTATTTTTGCTTCAAAAATCTAGCTTTCACTCAGTTGTAGGAAAAACGATTTATGGGTTTTGTAGCCAGAGTCAAAATTTGAACTGGGTATCTTTTAGATTTTTGATATCTTGTACGGATCTAGAGAAAACTGCTATACAAAATTTGGCGCGTGTCATTTTTCCCTTGGCTGAAGGTTTTAAAAATATATATTTTTTCATCTTCTGATTGCTAGATCAAAAAAAATATATATATGGGTTTTGTTTTTAGCTTCAAAATATTTATGGGTTTCTATTTTTGTCCACTCATTGTGAACAAATTTTGCAGAAATTAAATTAGAAGTAAACTTTTTTTTGCTAGAAAACCCATTTCCTGCAGGGTAAATTCAGTTTTTTGAAAAAATCATAACTTTTGGCCATGGTGTTGGATTTTTGAAAATAAATAGGCGTTGGAAAGCTAGTTTCGTCCTCTTCTCAGATCTCAAACCTGATTTTTGTAGAATTTTTTCCAGGTATCTAATTTTTTTATTAGAACTCAGCCTTAGTTTTGTGAGTTATTTTCTTGGGAAACGTGCAATCAAGAGTTTTTTTAAAATCAAAGAGGATTTATTTTTTTGAGAGTATACACTATTTTTTTCTATCATGGATTTACATAGCATTGCACCCCTTACTCCATTCAACTATTTTGGTTGGAAAAAACAAATGGAGATTCACTTGAAACATAAAAGGTTGTACAGGGTAACCATGGGTACAAAAATTGAACCTACAAGTGCTACTGAAAAGAGAAAATGGTTTAATAGGTGTGATAAAGCTTATGGTACATTATGTCTGTCTCTTTCATCTGACTTTCTTTTTCACATTGAGTCTTGAACTACACCCAATGAGATCTGGACCACTTTAGAGTCTTTGTTTGGGAAGCAGGATACTATGAGAGGGTTTCAATTAGAGAATGAGCTTATTGGCTTAAATCCTAGTGATTTTGATAGCATTTAGGAGTTCTTCACCAAACTCAAGTCTCTTAGATTGCAGTTGTCACAGTGTGGTGTTCAGAAAAAAGACTTTTAGTTGATATTGTCCATTCTTTTTAAGTTTGGACCAAATTATTCAGTTTTTGTATCTACCTTTTATGCCACTATGGATGCACTTGGTACGAGATTCACTATGCCATCTCTTGATGACTTTGCTTCATCTCTCACTCGAGAGCAAGCTAAGTTAGCTAGCATGGGCATGGTGAAACCTTCTTCCTGGAACTTATTGCATCACAAGAGCCCAAAGATCAAATGGCTTCTACAGGAAAAGGCAAGAAACATAAACAAAAGGATTCCAAACCTCATGAGCAGCAAAATGAGTCATAAGATTCATCCTCCTCTTCTAAGGGGAAATCATCTAAGAAGGAGAAGGGTCCATGTGCATATTGCAAGAGGGAAGGACATGCAAAACATAATTGTTACAAGAATGATATTGATGAGCTGAAACATCTTCTTCAGAAACATCAGATTGATTTTCCTTCTAGGATGTCTACATCATCTTCTTCTCATTCTTCTTCTGCTGAACAACATAACATAGGAATTGCTAGTTTACATACTTCATCAGATATGAAGGGACATGCTCTTTGTGCTTCTTCAGGTATTGAATCAGGTAGATGGCTTCTAGATTCAGGAGCATCTCATCATATGGCTTCTTCACAGACTGTGTTCACTTCCTTTGAGCCTTGCACTATGTCATTTTGATGGGAAACAACACTTACATGAGTGTTACAGGGAAGGGGTCTATTAGTTTTGGGGACCACTCCTTTCAGGATGTATTGTGTGTCCCTCACTTGACAAACAACCTTCTTTCCATTTATCAGATCACACATGGAGGCACTGGGAGATCTGTGGAGTTCACACCTGATTCAGTTATCATTAGAGACTTGGAGAGTAGAGCAATTATTGCTACTGGGATAGTGGATCACTCATCTCGATTGTATTCCTTCACTGATTTTGCTACTGGTGGTGCTTCTGGTTCTACAGCTATTACTCACACTTCTAGTGTGCATCATCCTTCAGACGAGAGATTTGGCTTCTTGAACATTGGAGTTCTCACTTCGGATCCTGTTCTCGAGCCTTCCATTCCATCTCCTCCACCTCCTGTTGCTTCTTCTATTTCATTACAGCAGGATCCAGTTGATCATACATCTTTGGAGGTTTCTATTGAGTCTTCACCTACTTCGGCTTCTTCATTTGTTGAGGTCACACCTGCTTCTGTAGAGACATCTTGGGCTGCACCTTCTTCACCTTTAGAGATTGGTTTCATTCGGCCTCTCTCCTCTCACTTCTTTCAAGAGATGCAGTTTCTTCACTTCTTTTGGAGTTACTTCATTCTAGGGGGATTTGTGGTCTCTTTCTTCCTCTCTTATGGGGGGATTCATTTATGTATCTTTGTGATGGATGGTGTCCTTGGGGGGTCTTATGGAGTCCTCCATCTTTCATCACTTAGTTTATTGCATTCTATTTTGGGGAGGAGTTTTGTTCCCATGCGGTTTTCTCCTTTACCCCATTTGATTTAGTTTGCATTGCATTTGTAAATGAGTACCTGATCAGGCCTTGTTGTCGGGACTCGTCTTTGCATAATAATTTGTTTCTCCCTAAATTGCACTTATGGAGGGTGTTGGTGTAATTAATTATTTAATTACACTTTAGCATAAGTTTACTTGGGCATATTTTATTTCCTAGGTTAATTATTATCCTTATCTTGTTGAGTTGTTTTTTTGCTCAAAATAGGATTAGGGTTGTGCATGTATTGCTTTTAGCATGATTTCCTTTTTGAAGGCTTTTGCATTATTTGTAAAACAATTTAATTCAATATCATAATGCTGATTTTTGCTTGCACAAGCTTGCTCTGAGGGTTTACAGAACATCTTTCATTTTTTTTCTAAATATCTATTGCATGTGATAGGTGATTGATTGTAGGTGATTCTTGGGGACTGTGAAGTTGGTTTTTCAACTTCTACAAAATCAATGCGCTTGAGCACTAGATCTGATTCCTCCAAGGAGGGAGGAGAGGGCTTCTCATCAGTCAACTCTTGAGGATGAATTTTCTCAATCTTTGGAGTGGGTTGAGGCGACATTGGAACCTTTTCATTAAGCTCTGGAGAAGAGGCAACAACTTCCTATTCAAGGGGAGAGATAACATAATGACGTAATTCCACCCCATCCCACCAAGATGGATTGCTGATGGGGGCAACCTTAGCCCAACCCTTACCACATTGTGTAGTAACATGATTTGTAAGGGAACCAGGGTTTCATGCATAGGAAATCTCCTTGGAAGAACCATGGACCAGTATTAAGTATCATTTCTTTATCCTCTTGAGAATCAAATTCTAGTATGAAAAACCCTTTAGCACAAGGATAAATGTTGAATTTTTCCTCTAGATATTATTTCCAGTTCGAGCATATCCAAGCATGAAGATCACTTAATTTTGACCATACCTTCATAAACCTGCAAACTAGGGCATGGGCCTGTAAATAGTCTTCTCTTTCACTGAAAAATATATCCAAAGAAATCTTTGGGGTAGACGGTGACTTGCACACAAAGAAAGGATGCCTTTGATTTGCAACACCACGAGGAGAGAGCATATTAGAGGGCATATTCCCAGGCTGCGGACCAGCATGAATGTGTCGGCCCTCCAAATCGAAGGCATTATGGCTTAAAGCATCCTTAAAATTTCCACACCCAACATCCTTAGGCCCCACGAACGTATTGCCTGCAACAATATGGGAAGGATACACTAAGAATGAATATGTTAAAGGGTTGGAACCATTGAGACCATCATTGCAAGTAGCGAATCGAAGGGAGGGAGTGCTCGTGGACATTGTTCGTGACCAGTTTATTTTATTTTATTATTTTAAATCTATTTACATAAATTTAAATGTATCATATTGAAAGGATAATTAGAAATGAAACATATTTTCAAAGATAAAGAAAACTCTCTGAATTTGTTTTATTTATTTTCATTATATATATTTATTATCAAATATTTTTTTAATGAATTACTTAAAATTTTATATTATTTAAACACCCTTATTATAAGGCATCTCTAATTGAACTCCCATACACTTAAATCATCTCCTATGAATAAGCGCACATGGTATTGTTTTAAAATGTTGTGCAATATCCTTCCTTCAGCGTGTATTGTATTCGGTGGAGAATTTACAGGAAAGGATTCCAACATATTTATTCCATCCTAGAAGTAAAGAAAAAACATAACTTTTAAACGTGAAAATGAAGATAAAAAGTTTAACTAAAACGAAAATATCTTAAAAAGTAGATGAAGTACGGGAATGCCAGGTGAATGGGCCTGCCCACCTAAGGAGTGTACCCTTAGAGTGTGTCGGATAAGCCCAACCAATGTTGAGATTGAAATGTAGTGTTGGCGCCTCAAGAGGTGAGATGCAACATAATTCATTTTGGACTGGTCTAAATGGAGAATGAAAGTAGGATACAATCACATTCTTAGTCAACAAACTTAAAGGGAAACTGAGAACGAACTTAAAGGCTTAGCTCCCAAGTAGCCCTCACTTGTACTAAAAAATGACTATTCTTCATACAAAAGGCATCTATAGATATGCATGATCATTTTTTCACTTAGAAATATTTATAATATTTTAAAAATATGTTGAAAAATTATATTAAAAAGTTGTAATTTGAAAATGTGACATGTATCTTATTAGTTCATTAGTCAACCAACTTTGTTGTATGGACAATGATACTATTTAATGTAGTGGATCACATCTATTTAAAAAATTAAGCATCCCAATAATGCTTGAAAATAAATGTAGCATTCCTATTTTTACATATAAATATCTAGAGAAGTGGTCATGAAACAAAAATATAAATATCTATTAATTCTTTAAAAAGTATTTGCTTCACTTAAGAATTATTTTTTTTTTAAAAGATAAGCTTCAAGAAATTAATGCAACCTTGGACCTAAAGTAATACTAGAAAATCTACATAAATAAATTAAAAAAATCAATGATTTTACAATTCGATTGCAAAATATATTTTAATATGTCCATTGTAGGAGAGTTTCTTCTTTTTTATTAAGAATGCTAGAGATGAAAAACGTCTACTTAGCACTTTTCTCTTTCCTTGAAACCCTCTTTCAACCATTTCTTTTAATTGAAAATTGTAATAAATTTTTGAGGTTATTTGGCATGTAAATTATCTCTAATCATGTAACTCACTTGACATTCAACCTTTCTATACTTGAACACCTCTATTCTATTTTAGTTCTAATCATATGACCACCTTGGATGCCACTAGGATATAACCATTCATAGTAGAATCTCCAATGTTTAAAATTATCTTTTCTAATCCTAACACGTATGTTTATCACTCTAGTTCATACACCTATCCTTTTGATGCCCAAACAACCATAAATAGTTTTGAGAAAATTTATTAAAGATGATAATTGCATAAACAACAACAACAAAGAGGGATTAGGGGAAAGAGAATCCATACACATATCAGACTCAAAGACACAATAGTGTTAGGATTAAGTGACATCTACCTTGTAAATCCTATGTTATATTGCATGGTTCCAACATCCTTGGAAAGTGTCCCTAGGCACTTAGGGTGTATTTGGAAATTATTTTGTAATATTTATTCTCACAATTGTTTGCAATACATTCATAAGGGCTTGTGGGTTCCACTAGCAATAGTAAAGGTGATTTGTGAACATGAATATTTAATATTGTTTTCCCCACATGTGGACACCTAGAATGGGATGGTTAAAGATAACGAAGTGGAAAAATGAGTGACTATTGGGTCAAGTGGGCACTTGGAAATAGGCAACAGTTATCTCTTGGTATTATGTCTTTTCGTACATTTATGTAATGTTTAATTTCCAAGTTTCGGCACCCAAGTTGGAGGGAAAGTATTAGAGCCAAAGTTGGTTTCCTTTTGCATTCTGAGGAGGGAATCCAAGTGTTGGGATGTTTGGAATGAAGATTCATCTTTGGTGACATGTTTGAGGCTTAAGACCTCTTCACAAGTCTATAAAACTATCAATTGCACCTTAGTGTGCAATGGGTACACCGAAGAGGTGTGGAATATCAATTTGGTTTATTTTTTTCACATATTCATGCAGTATAGAAGGTAAGTTGATAGGTCAGTTATCAAATGATGTTTTTCAACAAAAGGCATAAGAGAGAAGTGATAGCTTCAAATTAACTATGATTACTTATAGGGATAAAAGTAGTCCTCAGTGGGCCTCATAGTGGAGCATCTTAATATCCAATTGCAAAACACTTTTTATCCATAAATTACACAAACGGACAAATCATGTGATGTCACATCAACGCACCAATAAAACATGACGAGTGCACCACTATCAGTCTCACTTTTTTTTAGCCTTTTTAAATACCTTAACAAAAAGCATGTTGATGTGGCATCATATTTGATGATGCTTATTCTTTAATTTTTAAGTGTGGGTGAATTGTCAAATATAAATTTGTTGTTAAAATTGGGACTGATTGAAATTTCATGTGGGATTTGTGAAAGCGTGAGTTAGAATTGATCATTATGGGCCCTCTCCTAAGAATGGGATAATAATCAGCCTCCCATCTTATAGGCTGTATTATATGTTTCGTAGGAGAGATGTGTGGGAATTGTTCAGTGAACTTCTTTTAGGGGTCCTGCTAAACCAAGATAAATTCCACAGTATGAGAGATAAAATGCCCAAGAATATAGTGCAATATGAAATGATGTTATTATCACACACTAAATGATACAGCCTTCCTCAACTCTCCTTGAATTGTTGCTAATATGGACATCAGACAGATGGAGGAGAGGTGAGTCATATTTAGATATATAGCACAATGTGGAAAATAATTTCCAAGAGGCAATGGCACCCCAATGTCAGGTGGGAGTTACTTACCTCACCAAATTCAAGCATGTGACATAACTTCTATTAGAGAGGTATAGATGAGTGGGTTTTGGGTATTTTAAGACCCAAAGGGGGCTCAGCCACCCAAAGGGTGTGAATTAGAGACAGCATGTGTGAATGGATTCATACATGTCTCCTCACACATGAACCACATCTCTATATTTTCCAAGGCATGCTTTAATAATGTGGGAAAAATAATATTAAAACCTGCCAGTGGCCCCCATAACAGCTTAGGTGGGTGAAAAAGACATAAAAGATAAAATATGGGTCTGGCTACTAGGCCATGTTAAGTACCATGTACCAAATACTCTCTAAAATGAGTAAAGGAGAAAAGCCAGGTGGGACAAAACTTATGCAGAGAAAAGAAAACAAGTTTCCCAACACAAGAAGAATCCCATGCAAGGAAGAAGTCCCCTCCAAAATAGAAAAGATAGGAAAGACCATGTAGCCTTCCCCAAAGTAGTCAACTGTGCCAATGGTTGAAGCTCGAATCTGAATGTAGAACATGGTCCATGATCATCGAACAATGTTCCTCCCCTTAGGAAGAAACAAAACCAAAGGTGTATGAAGAATGCTTATTCTCTATTCTTGAAAGAATGAAGGAAGAATGGAAATGTGTAAGTCTACAGGCCTATAAATTAATCTCAATGTAGATGTCAAAGGGAGATGTCACCATAAAATCAGTTCTAGGCCTGCAGGGCAATCTGACCTAGTGGAGATGAGTTATAGACAAATTTGAAGACCATCACCTCTAAGACAAACATCTCCAAACAGTGCTCAAAAGCATCCCACACTCATCAATGGTGAGTGAATGATCATGGAGAATGAACAGGGGACAAAGGTTCCTCCACTAACTTAACTGAAAGAATCAACTTCAAAGGAAGATGGATGTCATGAATGAGGTGTCTCAAGTCTAAAATATGGACTCCATGATAAACTGTGTCTATCAGTAGTGTCCAGCGACTATATATCCCAAGAGACGATGTCAATCCTGTTGAATCTGGTAACCATGAAATGCCTTCAAGTATCTCAAAAGCAATAGTGAATGAGAGGAGAAGGAGTACAGGAGCTCAATATTTGGATCTGATCAGAATACCAAGTTCAATGTAAAATTCTCCTCAATCCAAAATTCCACAGAATTGATCAATATCAAAGGATCGAAACATCACTAATTCTGAGAATCTGAAAGATTATACAACAAGATTCATGATCCAGCTATCGGTAGCAGTGTCCTTTCTCCAAGTCTTTGATGATAACTGAATCAGGTGTGAATTCCACAATCTTTCCTACTCCACTGTGAGTGATCTGATAGATGGAAAGAAGATTGTTTGTCAAGTGAGGTACACACAAAACATCATTGAAGGTTCCATCCCCAATATCAACATAACCCTTCCCAATTACACTCATGTAAAGTGTTGTTACCCATCAAAATAGGTGGCATAACACAAGACTCAAAAGAAGAGAAAATAGACTATGAAGAAGCCATATGATGAAAAGCTCTAGAATCTAGGAGCCATTTCCCTGATTCATGACTTGTAGAAGCACAAAGAGATTTACCTTTATTTTTCTTAGACTCATAAGCAAATCCTACATGACCTTTATCCTTACTAGATCCTGACTGTTTGGAATGTGAAGACGAAGTAGACTCAGACATTCTAGAAGGTAGATCAATGTTGTTCTTAAGAAGATGTTTCAGTTCATCAATATCCTTCCTATAACAAGAATATTCTTCATGTCCAGTCCTCTTGCAATATGAACAAGTAGACTTCTCCTTCTTAGATGAGTCCTCCCTTGTAGAGGATTTTTGTTCTGCTTGATCTGTGTGTGGATTTTTTTTAGATTTCTTTTGTTTTTTATCAGATTGTCCTGACTCTTTCTGTCCCTTAGGTTGACTAGCCAACAAGGCATGAGTTTGTGATGGATTTATGAGACCCATAGAAAGAATATTTTTTTGTTCATGCACTAACATCTCAGAAAAAGATGCAAATGAAGGCATAGTATATGCAAATCCCATAGTCAGTCTATGAGTATGAAAGCTAGAAACAAAAGCTGCAAATTTAGGACCAAGTTTATTCAGTGTATTATAGATTAACTGAATGTCCTTTTTATCAATAGCACAAGCTTTACATTGTGCTCTCAGATCATTGACCTTAGTAATATAATCCTAAATGTTGCCAAAGTTCTTTTGATCAAGGCTCATCAGTTCATTTTCAATCTAATAGCCTTTGACTTCATCTGTTGTACCATACAAAGATTTTAAATTTTCCCAAGCATCATGTGAATTTGTACAAGATTTAATCTGAAACATAAGATCAAGGGAAACAAAGCTACGAAGACATCCAAGAGCTTTTGTATGTTCAAGCATCCATTTTATCTTTTCCTTTTCATCTTTAGGTTCAGCTATCTTGTTTTCAACATATGGAGTATACCCAAGTTAGATTAAGGAATTCGATACATGTTGATTCCATGTTGCATAATTGTAAGGTGTTAGCAAAGAAACTTTAGAATGATCCATGTGTGAAGGAAAAGTAGAGCACAAGTGAACAGATCAAACACCTCTCACAAGAAGATTTGCCACCGCCATTCAGGTCCCCATTGTGATTTTGGCATGCAAAATGGGAATTGTTTGTAAATGTGGAGTTGTTTCTGAGTTTTACAAATGTCAGAAATGAGTATTACTGAGGTAAAATAATCTTATGTTAAGAACCTAATGCTTTATTCTTGGTGCTCAGAAAAATAATAACTTTCAAAAAAGAATCATTCGATCTAAGGTCCATGAAAATTATAGCCCGTTTGAAGTTCCAAAATGAGAATTTTCCTTCGGTCTATACTGATAAAACTTATTTTCTAGAAAATACAGATCACTTGAGAAAAAATGGATCACACCACTACAAAGCCTGCAAAATTCTACCCCAAATTAAAAAAAAATCTCTAAAAAAAGAGCTCGTATGACTGAATTATGGCCCTCCAAAGATTGACTGCAAAATCAAAAATGCAATTGGAGAGGGGGTCTACTGAAATATTTTGGTTTAGTTTATGAAAAATATATAACCTATATATAGAAACTAGCAATGACCTAGACGGTTTTTTTCTTCTGTGAACAAAACCCAGATGGAGAATTTTTTATAAAATATATAGAAAATGTGGATCTAGTGTAAAAAAATGCCTTTAGCAACATAAAATGACCCCAACAACCAAAAAATGACATGAAAAGGTAGAATCAGCTACTTAAGACAAGCAAAGGCATGCTGCAACCTGCAATACTGATTAAAACACTCACAAATCTCTCAAATTTGAGAAGGGGCTTGCAAATCTGACGCTCTAATACCATGTAAGAGTTGTTGATGAACTCGAGCACCCAAGATCACCTACAAAACCAAGATAAACCTTCCACATGAAAGAAGCAAGAGATAAAATGTAGGAATATAGTGCAATAACAAAATGATGTTATTATCACACACTAAATGATACAATATGCCTCAACTCTCCCTTGAATTGATTGAGTTAATATGAACTCATCTAGACTAGATAGGAGGGAGAGGTGAGTGTTGATTATATAGCACAATATGGGCAAATAATTCCAAGAGGGGCAATAACTCCCAAATAACCAACTTAGGTGGGAGTTATGCCTACTTGGGAAATGCCAAACATGTGGCATAACCTACTCAAAAAGAGACAGATGAGTGGTTTTGTGAGGTGGCGTATAAGGCCAAAAGAGGGTGTCAAACTCAACCACCCAAGTGTGATTGGGAGCAACACATGTAATCGATGGATTATGCCACGTGTCCTCACATGAACCACATCTCCTATAACCTAAGGTATGCTTAATAATGTGTAGGAAAAATAATATTAAAAAACCTACACTAACAAGATGGAGATAGAGGGAGAGAAAGGGATAGAAAGAGGGAGAGACAGAGGGGAGGATAGAGAGAGTGAGAGGGGTAATAAAATAGAGATTCAAACACAGTGGACATGCATTTAGAATTTTTAATAACTTCTACTCACAACTACAGGAAAACATGATACAATCATTTCCCAAATACATTGCTCATCTCATTGGTCTCCCACTCCAGTATGACCGAGTATAGCATGGATGGGAGCTTTGTTTTTGAGAGCATAAAATATTGTCACTCCACCCTAGTAATCTTAGATTATTTTCCACCTTAGTTGTTCAAGATTTTTTTGCAGCTACCGAGCTAGTTCAACACCATGTGCCAGAAGAGTATAATTTTCATAGCTCTTCATTGTTTTGTAGCCAAGGTCAGGAAGATGAACGAGCTCATTGTGAACATCTATGTGCAATCCATTTGCAAACACCTTTGCTATGATTTTACTTATGTAAGTATTAAATTCAATAATTCATTATTTATTAAATTTAAAAAAATTAAATTAAATTAAATGATAAAAATATTGAGTACAAAAAGATATTGGCAAGCTTCTCACTAGGGAAAAGATGTTAAGAGACAATCCTTTATTTCATATTCCTTTGTTTTTTGTTACACCTCCTTATAGCTCAAGGCTGTGTTCATAGAATAATTTACTTAGCATCACCAATAATCTCTACAAGAACATTGTCCTTGTTTGAAATGATGAAACCCCTTCCCATCTCTAAAAATAATTTGATGTATGACAATATTGAAGATAAATGTAGTCTAATAGTCTATACATACTTGAAATTTCTTAAGACAACTCTAGTAGTTGGCCTAGCTGGTATGTTGAGCAATCTAGATACAATTACCAGATTCTCACTATGGTGGCATAGGAAAAAAAATTTCCCTCCTTCACATTAATTTGGAAAATACCCTACTGCCTTCATCTCCCAAAAAAATTTATCCAAACATTGCATGGGTCTCCTATGTCTGTGAGTGTGATCTATCTCCTATACAAACAACATGTACCATTTTATGATCTTCAATCCAACTACATCCAAGTTTATTTTGAATTTCTTTATCTTTCATTAGTCTCCTAACCAGTTGAACCTCATTCCACCTGCCTACTTCTACATAGATGTTTGATAGAAGAACATATGTTGCAACATTTTTTAGGATCAAGCTCAAAAAGGACAGTTGTTGTAAATACTTCTAACCCTACATTCTTATGTGAACTACAGACACCAAGAAAACTCATCCACACAACCACCACATGTTTTATGTGTATTTTAATTATGAAGTATAGAGTTTCTTCAAGATATCCAGCATGGCCAAGAGGGTAAACCATCCAAACATAAAACAAAGACAATGTTCCGCCTATCAAAACATGAAACAGAGCCCTGTCGTTGTGTTTTTGGTAATATAATTTATTAATTATCATGGATTTAGGTTTTTCGATAGAAAAACATGCAATTCCCATAAAGATATTTCTCTCATCTCCACCTAGCATATCAATGCTATTTCGAAGTAAGGTTTTTATGCATGGATTCAACTTCTTATCAACTTCATTCCAATAGAAGTGTCAATCCTTTTTGTCAATTCTATCATGAACAAGCCCACTAAAGATTTGAAGAGATAGAGGTAAAAGTCCACTCACTTCCACAAAACTGTCAACCAATTCTTCATAACCACAACATGGATTTGCTTGCCTAAATTCAAGCAAAAAAAATATCTCTCTACTATTTTCGAGACTCATGTCCTTCATCTTATAAAAATGAGAAATGTTGGCATCTCTTAGAACTTTCTCATTGCCATCTAAAACAAGGAATCACCAATCCCTTCTACTTCAAAAGGCATACCTTAGATAGTCAGTTCCTTCCTTTATTCTATGACAATTGAGATGGTGGCTATCAAAAAGATCTTTGAGTAGCTTAAGCTGCAATGAAGGAAATACCCCTCTTGCAAATTTTTCTCATTGTGATGTAGAAAAATGGGACCTAAGATCTAAAAGGCATAATGCAATGAAAGTCACTCATGTCATTAAAGTATTTGAATCCATCATCCACTAAATTGACATGGCTCAACACAAGTGGAGCTTACATGGTTATGGTATGTTCTAGAGTGCTTCATTAGCTCCATGATTATGAGAGGATCCTTGCAGAAACCATCTTGTGCATATCCTACAACCACGACATTACAATCTAGATGGAATCTCTTTGAGGCATTTTGTGAAACAATTTACATGCCTTGTGTAGGCTTCCACATTTTGCATAAATATCTATTAGGGCATTTTCAACCACAACTACTGACAAAAATATGCTTTCAATTAAGCTTTGATGGATGCCCATCCCATGTTTTATATCTCCCATTTTGGGATATGCTAGGAGGATGTTGGCTTGGGTTGCAAAGATTGGCTCTAAACATGCCAATTGCATTTACTTAAATTCTACCAAGGCCTTTCCAAATTCGATAATCATTGCAATCCATTAAACCACAATTTTTTTAGGAATTTTATCACACATCTCTCTTGGCTTGTGCATGCTTCCACATTTTGGAAACATGTCTACTAGGACATTCCCTGAGATGACATCTTATTCACGTATTTCTTAAAAATCCTCGAAGCTTCATCAAGAACACCATTTTATGTATATCTTGAAATCATCGCATTGCATGATACCACATTTTTTTTAGGCATTTTAAGAAAAAATTTACATGCCTTGTGTATGCTTCCACATTTTTGGATACATATTTACCAGGTCATTTGCAATTACAATAGCTGATTAAAAAATACCTTTTCATTACAGTATCACAAATGTCCATACCATGATCCAAGGATCTTATGTTAAGTCAACTGAACAGTTTAGACACTTGTTTGTTGCATTTCATAACAGTCTCAATCATTGTGAAGATACCCACATTTTCTGTTAGCTGCAAATAAGGTATCTCATCAGAAGACATCTCAAAGAAAACTAAAGAGAATAGCCTTATAAATTCTTACTAGGGAATGTCAAACTAAAAGAATAGTATGTTGGGGCTGCACGATTCTTGCGAGTGAAGCTGAGACTATTTTTGCATGGCATATAGTATTTATAAAAGTTTGTCTAATTTACCAAGACAACAGACCCATTTTCATCCTCCAAGATACCACTACTAATAATCACGGCTAAAAAAATGGCATTCCCATCAACCCCAGTAACCAAATTTGAAAGAGGTAACTCCAAGTGTGCACTTCCCTTGAAATGGAAACCAAAATTTGGAAAAACAATGTCCTCTAAACCCTATACAATGTAACACAACCCTAGACCAGTAAAGGCTTCAACTCTGTTGGCTATGATGTACTCAATCTAAGAAGCAAAGACACCTAGGATTTGCTCATGGATTCACTAATAATAAAAAAATGAATGTAATCCTCAAAGCTATGATCGTCCCTCCACTACCACTTTCATTAATTTTCATGAACATGGAGAACAACTTCAAAAAAAAAATCTTAACATTCACTGTTGTCAATATGAAGTAATAGAATGCATTGAAGGTGCCACCTGTTTTTCTGGCTAGCAAGTGATTTTGCAACTTGACCCGAATTCCTCGCCTGACATGCTTAGTACTAAATTTTCAATGGATTAGATCATTCTAATCATTGGAAATCCTTCTCCATCATTACCATTCGTGGATTGTAAAAATTAGCTTTGTTCACTTCAAATAGGATATGCCTTCAGCGTAAATTAAGTCTTTGGATGTAGAAATAGAGAGGAACAATTGAATGTAGAGTTACTCTATAGGAAAAAGGACATGTTGAGGCATAAAGAGGTTGTTCACAAGTACACATGTGCTTCCATGTTGGAGGAAAAGAGGATAATGGAAGTGAATGTATTGTAATCTCATTTATTTTAAGATAATGTATACTTGGCCTCTTTTCTTGATGGATTTTTTCTCAGGTTTCTCCACATAAATACTATGTTATGTGATGTATTCTATGTTTTTTATTTGTGCCTCTTTTCATTCTTATAGTTGTTTTATCTTTTATTTATTATTTCCATAAGTTCACATAAGATGTATTATTAAGCCTACTATGTTGGCTGATTTTTAGCATCATAAAGAAGATGGATCTAATCATGGTAATTCGATATTAAGGTCACTTAATTTCATATTTGTATATGTTTTAAATTTTCATATTGTATTAATTTTGAGCCTTGTATCTCATACATTGAAGTCATAACTTGATTATCTAGATACAGATTGAAATTTCCCAATAAATAATACATAGAGGCACAAGAAATGACAACATAGCCACTACACACATACCTATTACCATTATTATAATTGTTAATGGTGGGAAGTATGTGTTGAGATTTTAATGAACAATTATGCCACATAGGACCAATGACAACCAAAATATTTGAAAATGTGAGACATGTGACCAATAAATCAATCTCAAGGATTACAAGTCTTGTTGTTTATCTATTTTAGCTTTCAACTAGTTTGTGTAGAGAAGAGGGAAGAAATGCAAGAATGAACAAATAAAAATTAAAAGGAAATAAGACAAATGGATTTCATTATTGACCCTAATAGATCTTTGCAACTCATGGCATCATAATCAATAATTAATTAAGAAAACAATGTACACAAATTAAATACAATATCATATGCATGTAACACTAAGAAATTCAAGAGTAGTAGCCCCATATATTAATCGATCAAAATGATTCAAACTTATAAATGATGGAATGTAGCTTAATGTTGCATATTGAAATGAAAGGAAATAGGTTAGGGGTACCACAATAGAGGTATGATAAACATATCTTCCTTCTATTTCATTAGGAAATTAGATCCACACAAAGAATTGACTTACAACCCTTAGGTGAGTCAATTCAATGCATGAATCTGCATATTTCCTTATGACTGAAGGAAAAGGGTCAGGTTCACCAGGAAATTTTGGGTGAAAAACTAAAAATAGTAAATTAACCCAATTATGCCAAATTAAACTTGAAACAACAATATTAAACTCAAAATAAGGAGAACTAGAAATTAAATTGCAAACCTGAGAAGGGTAGAACTATGTTTTCCTGAGAGCGACAACCTTGATTTTTTTTAATTTTATTATTGGGTTTCATGAGATAGAGAGAGATTTCTTGGACTCTATCAGACTATGATATATTGCATGGATGCCTGAGATTTAGGCTCACAAATCCATGATGACTGCCTTGGTGGAGAGGTGGCACTCAGAGTCTTCATCATTTCACTTGCCTATTGGAGAGGTGACCATCATGCTCGAGGATGTCTAAAGAATTCTTTGAATTCCTATCCATGGTGAGAGATTTGTGTACAATGTTCCATAGGGTACAACAATTATGGAGAAACTTTTCAAGGTAGATCACTTACCCGTGGTTGATTCAGAGGTTGATATGACTCCCTATGTATATGATGCAGACTCAATGGCCATGTTTCTAGGTATTTTGATCAATGGGACTTTGATGCTTGATCATAGAGTGAGGAGATTTCTTGTTGGTTGGGGCATCATCATCGAGCAGATGATGGAGCATGGGACTAGGTATGCTTGGGTTCCATGTGTTTTAGCACACCTATACAAAGACATGCATGAGGCCATTTACCGTAGTGGAAGGTCTATTTCAAAAGGTGTCACTCTCCTTCATGTATGAGCGTGAGAGCACATTATAGTGACACGTAGAGATGGTGTTGAGGATCAAGATCCTAATGATCCTTACTCATATGAATATGGTATCTTTATTCACTACACCCTAATTGGCTCACTATTTCACTAGAGAGGGGTTTTTGATGATATGGATGCATTCATTTGGAGACCTTGGCTAGCCTGTGAGGCATGGGAGGATGATCACGAGCAGTTGACCTATTGCAGGCAGAGTCATTGGTTAATTGGCCAGGTTTCTTCGATCCTAGAGATGTATTCTCCCAATAGAGTTCTCCAACAGCTCGGAGAGAGGTAGACCCACTTTTTTGATGACTAGCATGCACAATTTGGTCGTACCTCTTAGGAGGAGAGAGTGTGGGGACCTAGAGCTGACTTAGATGCAGTAACTTATCATAGTTTGGGGCACTTGCCAAATTTGGATGGGGATGGCTCGTTGGTCCTACGGATGTAGGGAGTACTCATGCTTATGATCAGTGATGGGCCCGTCATTAGCCATTGAGGTTCGCCATTCTCGCTTGGTGGTGGGCTAGTATTAGGTTGTAGGGATTTTGGCACTATAGGGAGGAGAGGAGATCGAAAGAGACTTCAAATATTAGAGGAGCAGTTAAAGAGGGCCAAGGATCAGCAACCAGATGATGGGAAACATGAAAAAAAATAGCCTAATCTACATAAGCATGCACCACAAGCACCTCAGGGTCCTCCTCCATAGGGGGATTTAACAATTCAGTTAGCATAGATGACAATTGCTAGAGATGCAAAGGTTGTGTAGTGACGGGCCGATAAGGCACAGGTACAGGTTGTGACTGTTGAGAGGGACATGCTCAAAGAAAAGAATGATATACTTAGAGAAGATCGAGATTTTTTTCTACAACAAAGTATATACTATAAAACCTTGTATGAGGCTTTTGTTCCTAGTTCTCAGAGACGTCCATAGTTTGGAGAGTTGAGTACAACTACACATGTAGAGTCAGGTGGAAATTTGTTCAGACAACCACAATCATCTCCTTATATTGTTCCTCCTCATCCATCTCCTCACAAAATCCATCATCACTAGGATACTCCTCTACGATACAACCAGTAGGGTTGATTGATCTTAATTTTTATATGATATTTTTGTATCAGAGACTTGTAGACATGTTTTATATATACATTCATCGACCCAGTTGAAGCCTCATATATATGTATTTCTTTGTATTTTTTATATCACACATGGCATATGATGATGTATAGACATTCCCATTTTTTATGATATATGATATATCATGTTTGATTCAGCTTTATTATGTGTTATGTGATGATTATGCATGATGATGTATGCATATGTTTTGTACTTTTCTAATGTATACATATTATGTGGATTGATGGATGATTTATATTTCTATGTGATGAATGTAATGCATATATGATGGATGTTGATATGTGATGGATGATGATATATTATGTGTGATGTTTTATTGCTTTATTATGATCATAATATGTACTGATGAAATTGCGGATGCAGGATGGATGTTGTTAGTTGAGAAGAAGTGTTGAATGATATTGAGATGGATAGAAATTTGATGTTGTTAGTTATTGATGAGTTGCTTTTCCTTGCATGGAGGCTTCGTATCTTTTAGCAATCCTTTTGATGTAGAAAAAAGACATGATGCACCAGGGTATTAATAACCAAGGTGGCTTTGTATCCATTGTGTGGACTTTGACTCGGCACACAAAGAATATTCTTGCTCATACTAGACATACGAAAACCCTCTAAGCATAATGGTTGAGTTGTGTTAAAAAAATTTGGACCAGTTACAAAAAGAGGTGTGAAATACCTAACATGCAACTGCTACATGAATTGTCTCAAAAAAATTCCATACAAATAAAAAAAAGTAACTATTCATCGTGGTAGTATCACAAAAACATCTCACAAACAACACAATCATAAGTTGACAATCAATGCCATCATTCCTTCTTCTCTAAATCCTTACAAACATCCTTGAGAGATCTTGGGAATGTGGTAGTAAGTTAAATAAAAAGAAAAGATAAGACCATAAATAGATAAACAATGTTGTAATATCACTTTCCATAGTTTTTTTTATGTTTCATGATGAAATCCATTGATGATGTTTATTGTAGGAATGTTTTATCCCTTAAGAATCATGTTTAGGATTGTTGATATGATTTTCAAATGGGTATGGTAGTTTATACTTAGGCATTTTTTTTACTTAATTGTTGTGTAACAGTTTCGATCTTTTTTGGAATTTTTGATTTTTGATGTTTGTTTTGTTTCCTGTTTGCGTTGTCAAAGGGTGAGGGTGACGATTGTTTATTATGGATGAAAATTTTATTGTGGAGAAGTGATAATGGATGGTAGGACCTTTTTATTTTCTTAGTTTATCTAATGTTTTTTTTTGGGGAGACTAACCTAGGGCCTCGTGGGCTCATCAGTTATGATGGCCTTGCCTACGTTATCCACGCAGAGGCTCATAGTTCGCTTGGTTTGATAAGAACAGGTTTTTGAATTTTCTATTTTTGATTGTTTTTTGAATTTTGAATTTTGGGGGACTAACCTAGAGCCTTGAGGGCTCATCAATTATGATGGCCTTGCCTACGTTATCCACGCAAAGGCTCATAGTTCGCTTGTTTGATATGACCATTTTGTTTTTACTTTTCTTTTTTTTATTATTTTTTTGAATTTTTTATTTTTTGACTAAGTTAAAAGACTGTGATGGACACCTAAGGGGACTAGCCTAAGGCCTGGGGGGTTGATAATCCTTGCCTATGTTATACATGCAAAGACCACATAGTTTGACTAGTGTTGACTCAAAGCATAACATGTTTTTGGAATTTTTGATGTTTTTGACTTTGTTTTTATTTTGTTGGTTTTATGGATTTTTTTATTTTGATGGTTTTTAAACCATGATGGGATTTACAAGGATCCAATCTGCTACCAATTTTGGGAGGTTTCCCCCAGTTTGAGACAAGATTACCATCATTAGGGGAGATGGATGTTGATGGTGCAACAAGGTTCGACACTTGATTAGTCCTCGAGCCATGGTTGGCAACATGTTTTATTATGGGATGAATGGGTGGATGCTTTAGATAGCACTAATAGATAGCGATGCATGTCTTATTCAACTGTAACACCTGATTTTGAAGTTTTCACTACAGTCCCTTTTCTAGAATTACCACAAGGTGGTTTTCACTTTAAAGAACATTTTATTTCTCTTTACTTTTTTTCTTGCCTTTTTGATATTTTCTTGCTTTTTTATCTTTTTCGTTGGGATACTCTGATGTGTTCAAGTATAGAAATTTTTAAGATGGTTGATGTTCAACAATTTGAATAAAGGTTCTCCTTCAGGAGTAGCCAATTGATAAGCTAAAGAGCCATAGATTTTCATGATGATGAATGGACCTAACTAGTTTGGTTCAAACTTACCTTTTTCGTCTTGATTCAGATGCATTTTTTGATTCCCTTTCAGCACTAGGTCACCAGCCTTAAAGTTTCTATTCTTGATCTTTTTTTTGTAGCTTCGTGTGAGTCGATTATGATAAACATGAAGATGGTTTAACACGCTTAAATTCCTTACATCTAAGAGTTCCAATTCATTCAATTTGGGCACCTGATACTCTTCATTGTTGACTGTGCCTTTCAGGGATACTCACAGTGAGGGGATTTCAACTTCGATGGGTAAGACGACTTCATATCCGTAGACCAAGGAAAAAGGTGTGGCACCTGTAGGTCTAAGAATGTTGGTTCAGTAATCCCATAAGGTTGGGTTTACTTGCAAATTAAAATCACGACTGACATCATTAACAGTCTTTTTCAATATTTTTAGGATGGTTTTATTCGACGCTTCAGCCTGATCA
Source organism: Sequoia sempervirens (assembly GCA_007258455.2). Taxonomy (NCBI): domain Eukaryota; kingdom Viridiplantae; phylum Streptophyta; class Pinopsida; order Cupressales; family Cupressaceae; genus Sequoia; species Sequoia sempervirens. The sequence continues at coordinate 48,538 of VDFB02110326.1, forward strand.
TTTCCTTGGGGATAGTAGGGCATGGAGAATCTATGTTGGATAGCAAACTTAGAGAAAAGTTCATGGACATCTTGTTTCTTAAATGGGGTTTTTTCATCCATTATGATGGTTTGTGGAATTCCATATCAACAAATCAGATAATCCAAGATCAACTTGGATATCTGTTTCCTGGTGATGTAGGTTAATGGAATTTCTTCTATCCATTTTGTGAAGTATTCAGTTGCGGTAATAATGAAATTGTGCCCATTTGATGAAGCAAGAGATATCTTACCTACCAAGTCTAATCCTCATTGTGAGAAAGACCATGGTTTTGTGATAGGTCTCAGCTCCTGTGTTGGTGCATGAACAAGGTCACTATGTTGTTGAAACTGACAACATTTTCTGGAGTACTGAATGCATTCTTGTTCCATGGATGGCCAATAGTATCCTATTCTTAGCAACTTTTGTACTAGGTTAGGTCCACTAGAGTGGAATCCACGAAAACCTTCGTCTACCTCTTGTAGGGTGGCTTGTGCTTCTTCTACATTAAGACATCAGAGTAATGTACTGTCTAAAATTCGACAGTATAGGATTTATCCTAAGATTGTGAATTGGGAAGTCATATAGGAAAACTTTTTTTTTTGGTTTGTTGTCAAGTCAGGAGGTATGATACCATGTTGGATATAGTCAAACATATCTTGGTACCACAGCGAGTTATGACCAACAACATCACAAACTAGTTCTAACTCCATGATATTGAATTTTGGTATAAATAGTTGCTCCATAAGGAATTCATATTTTGGTATGTTTTGCGGAATGTTGAGGAGTGAACCAATCGTTTCCATTGTGTGCTGCTCTATTATTGATCCTGGGAACCTGTTCAAAGATGATGATGATGAAGTATTGCTTGAAACTTTCCACCATTCTGTTATATGTCATTAGTTTGTCATCTTTTGTTTGGTATTAATCATTCACTTGTCTTATTACTAGTTGAGAGTCTCCATACACTTGTAGTTCTTTTATCCTCCATTCTATAGCCATTTTTAGTCCTGTGATTAGTGCTTCATATTCTGAGATGTTATTTGTACATAGTAAATCAATTGTATAAGCTTTAGGTATATTATCTCCCCGTGGTTTGAGAAATAGGATACCTGCTCCTGAGTCGTGTTGAGTATGGGACCTGGGGTGATCCCACAATATTGGTTTACAATTTCCAGGAGATCCTATTTTTTGTTGAAATCACATATTTTTAGAAAATATAATGATTTAAGCCTTGAAAAGTTCAATTTAAAGGATTCCAATTGAAGAGGGTTTGATCGAACCACCTTAGATCAAACCCCCTTGTATAGAACCACGCTAGTTTTAAACCATACCTATAACAGAGTCTCCTTTACACCTATCAAAATGCTGATAAAAAACCACTTTTGATTTACCTTTTGGGGGATCAAATGAATTCATTTAAAATTTATTTTTTGTAAGTATGTAGTCCTTATTATAAGCTTCCAAAAAAGTATAATTTTAAATAAATTTAGTTTAATTATTATATTTATTTTTTATTTCTTGTGAATGTAGGGTTTTCAATCAAAATCAAGCTTTCGTTTTGCGATGTGAAAAAATATAATTATAAAAAAAAAAGAAAAATATCAGTGCACTAGATGTTAAGTCCTCAATCAACAAAAAATGAATTTTGATACATACAAAAAAAGTTATGTTGTATACAATCCAACTATGTCTGAATTGTAATTAGTTTGACTTCAAAACTTGATTAAGGAAAAAATATTCAATAAAACACTATGAAACCAAATGAAAGTGCTAGATGTCATAGTTACAAATCTAAATTCAAAAAAAATAGAATTTTATCCTTCATGGAAAAAAAATTATGTTGTATACGGTGAGCATCACTCCTTAAAAATGGAGTTCACTGAAAAAAACTAGTTTTCAAAGGAGATGGAGAAAGAAGTGCAATCTGATTCCAAAAATTTTGAAAAAAATATATTTAGAATTTACGGACAAAATTTCACAAATCACTAGTTTGCATCATCTTCATATTCCTCACGGTTTATCCGCTATAGGTGCCTGAAAGTGAAGATTTAGTTAGAAAAAATCAGTTCAGGGTCTAGTTTGGCCAAAAATTGTAAACCGGTATTGTGGGATCACCCCTCATCAAAGTACAAGGTCCAACGACTTGTATGTTCTATTAGCAATATGCTTTCATCTAGGAATTCTGTTATGAGAGGCTAGTGATCTATTGGTGCTTCTGCTAGTTGATCTACTATGATTTGTCCTTTGATAGCTTTCTTTTCTATGTACTCTATGTCAAACTCACTCAATATCATTACCCATTTAGCAACCCTGCCTGCTAGAGTTTCTTTTTCCAATAGATACTTTAGTGGATCTACTTTTGAGATCAGCTTCACTTATCTATTCAAGATGTAGAGTCACCACAAAGACAACAGAGAGACATGCCCTTTCTATTGGCGAATAGTTCAATTTATATCCTACTAGTGTTCGGTTGATATAGTAGATCGTTCTTTCTTTTCTATTGCCATCTAGTTGTGCTAAAAGAGCTCCTAATATTTCTTGTGTTGTAGATACTTAAAGGATCATTGCTTTATCTAGAATTGGTGGCATTAATATTGGAGGAGTGAGTAGATACTCCTTGACTTTTTGGAACACTTGATCACATCTGCCATCCCACTTGAATGTGATGTATTTCTATAGAGATGGGTGAACATATGACATTTGTCTACCAGTTGTGCAATGAATCTCCTAATGGACTGTGGTTTCCCTTGTATACTTCTTAGCTGCTTCAATGTCTTTGGAGGAGGCATCTCTATTATGGATTTTACCTTTGCAAGATATACTTTCATGCCTCTTCTTGATACTATGTACCCTAACAACTTTTCATATTTTACTCCAAACACACACTTATTTGGATTAACCCTAAAGTTGTATTGTTCGAGCCTGTCAAATACTTTTGCTAGGTTGGTCAAACGGTCTTCTCTTTTAATGGACTTCGCTAGTATGTCATCCATATAATCTTCCATAGTTGTATAGAGCATATCATGAAAGGTTGTATTCATTGCTTGCTGATAGTTTTCCCCTGCATTCTTTAGACCGAATGGCATGACATTCCAGCAGAAGGTCCCCCATCCACAAGCGAATGTTTTTTTATGTTGGTCCTTGGGGGATATTTTGATCTAATTGTATCTAGAGAAACTGTCCATTAGTTACAACATTTCATGTCCTACAATTAGATCTACAATCATTTCTATGCTAGAAGAGGGAAGTCATCCTTTGAGCAAGCCTTATTTAGATCTCGAAAATCTATGAAAATTATTATGCCCTTCGTGGGCTTTGATACTGGTACTAGATTTGACACCCATTCAGGATAATCAATTGGTTTGATGAAGCCCACATCTAACAGTTTTTGTAGTTCTACCTATACCAAAAGTGTTATTTTGGGATGCATCTTTCATAGCTTTTGCTTGATGGGTTTAGCTCTAGGGAATACAACTAGGTGATGTACAACTAATGTTGGACCTAGCCCTGGCATGTCTGCATACGTCCATGCGAAGTTGATTTTCCTTTCATTGATGAATGTTGAGAAGTTCACATTTTCTTCAGGACCAAGTGATGATGCATGGTATGTGATTTTGGGTGATTCTATTGTGCCAACATTGATAGGTTCAACTTATTGAACTAGGACTATCGACTGTTCTTGATATTCATAAATGGGGAGATTGAATCCTCCATCTTTAGGTGCCTCAAAGAGGCTTTCACCCTTAGATTCATCCTTTATTTTTCTCTTTTTAGGATCCGATAGAGCCACATCATGGTTTTCCCCAGGGGATCTCATTTTGATGTTTACATTGTCCTTTTCAATTTTGCAACTAGAGGACACAATCTCCCCTCCAAAATATCTTCCTATTCGAGTTCCATGACAAACCTTGCTTTATGATCTCCTGATGGTATATCGGTTCGAAGTCCCATAAACTATGTAATAAATTCATCGTTCTCGAATTGATCCAAAATAGGAGTATGATGTTGTTGGTCCCAATCTATTAACTGTGGGTAGCAAAGGGGTAGGTTGTCACTGTTATCTGTAAAGCTTATGGAAGTTGTTGAAATGGTCAATATATATTTTGTATAATTCTCCCATTGGGTATCTAGTTTATCGTCACTAGAAGCAAGGGAATCTCATTCATACTTGTTAGAGTCTGTTTCATAAGTATAGTCTTTAAGTATAGGTTTTCTAGGTCAGGTATGGACTATAATTACGCTAAAGCTTTCAAATAGGTCCCCGATTGGTAAATCGTTGTTTATAAGATGGTAGGAATCCAATGTCTTAACGTCAGTAGAAGGAGATCCTTTCTCAAAAGAGGTATATCCAGTGTTTGGAGTAACCATGTCTATTGAACCATAGACTAGTCCCATGTTCTTCTTTCTTTGTTCCACTATAATAGGTTCCCATATACCTTGTTTGTGTCACCCAAGGCCACCTTTTCTAGTGTATCCCATTTGTTTAGCCATCTGATACCCTTTACTGCTAAGATCAATGGGAAAGGGTTGTAGTTGTTTTGGTTCTTCATGTCCTTCTTTGTAGTTCATTAACAAGAGGTCCTCTTTGAATATTTCCTCATCTTTCATATCTCCCCACTTGGTAAATATCATGGGTTTGACTATCATTGTTACTTTTTGAATATGTTTGATCTCCTTTGTCCCTCCATAAAATTTCAGTCATGTTGGGTGAAACATTCCAATGCAAAAGGCTTGGTTGAAATGATAGTTTTTGTTACCCTTTTCAAGTACTTGAATCTTGGGATCAGATTTTGGTTGTTCACTTGATGGGATTTTGATGGAGGATGAAGCTAGTGATGTTGGGTCAACATATGAGAAGGAGTGAAAAGATATATCATTATTGGGTATTTGTTGAATCTTTTTGTACTTTTCCTCCAATTTAGCACAATAGTAGAAGGGTTCGAGATAGACATATATAGTAATTTCCTTATTTTCATGAGGAAACTTTAGGAATTGATGGAATGTGGATGGAACTTCCTTCAAAGCATGGATCCATGGTCAACCCAAAAGAAGGTTGTAGGGAAGCTCAAGATCTAGCACTTGACAAGTAGTTTCTACAATTGTTGGTCCTATCTGCACAAGTAGTCTAATTGTCCCTTCTAAATTGCACTCCATATCATCATAATCTTTGATAGTGAGACTCTTATTTTTATCTATGACATCATCAAAGTAGCCCAATTGTTTAAAAAAATTTAAGGTACAAATGTTTAGACCTGCACCATTATATATGAGCACCCTCTTGACTTTGTGTTTGTGAACACCTAGTTCTAAATAAAGGGCTTGATTGTGAAACAATCTTGTAGAAGATCTTTTTCAGAAAAGACCAAATGGTGATTGGATGTGATATTGCCAACCATGGCTTGGAATTGATTAGAATCAAGGGTATTTGGGATTGATGTTTCGATAATGGCTTTCTCCAATATTTCCTTGTGTGTTGGTGACAATTGTAATAGCTCAAAGATGGAGATTAGGGCAGGAGTTTTCTTAAGTTGGTCCAAAATGCTATAGTCACTTGGTGGTTTAGTTGTGGTCTTTACTTGAGTTAGTGCTCATTGGATGGTTACTTTTCCCCTTTGGGCAGTCACATTGCATTCAGGATCTCTACCTCGTATAGTTAACGTGTGGATGGTATGATCGTCACAAGAGATATGTCCTAGAACAGTATCCTCGACATAAGAGAAAATGACCTTACAATAATTTTGTTCTTTTCCTTTGTTGTTTTCCCTAGAATGGTCGGGAATTGGATCCTTGTAGATCTTGAGATATTTATTTCTGGGATAAGGTTTGATTTCTACCTCTCCCTTTTTTATCAGATCTTGCATGATGTTCTTGAGTCTCATGCAATTATTGGTGGTATGCCCCTTGATTTTGTGAAATTCACACTTGTCATTCTCGTTATACCAAGGGGGTTTGAAGTTAGGTTCCTCATAATTTGGTATTTCATTGATCATGATGAGGTTCTTTTGGACTAGTTTGTGCATAGTGACCTCAAGGGTTTCCCCCAAAGGAATAAATTTCCTTCGTGGTTGGTCATATTGTCGAGGTGGTATCCTTTCGTTATCATGTACTTGATTTCGTTGTTGGTTGTTGGGTTGGTTGTTCTGAGGATAACTGAGTTGATTATTTTGTTGATAATTTTTTTGGTTGTTTTGTTGATAACCTTGTGTTGTTTGAACCTGATTTTGTGGTGTGTTGGGAGTTTGTATATTGTGTACAACCTTAGTGTCAACTGCTATGTCATTGGTTACATTCTTATTCTTTTCCCATATCTTGGGTTTGTCATTCGAAGTAGAAGGTTGATATTTTGGGTTGTAAAGTATGATTGTTCCTCTTGCAACAAGGGCTCTTTCAATAAGTATACCCTTTTTAATGGTTTCCTCAAAATTCCTTGTACATAGTAATGTGAGGTTGTAATTGATATCTCGATGCACGTTGGAAATGAAGACATTGACAAGTTGTTTCTCTGGAACATGCCACTTGATTTTGCTTGCTTTGTGTCTCCATCTTTGTAAGCATGTGGCAAATGATTCACCTTGAATTTGTTTGATTTTGTAAAGGTCTATGATCGTAATGTCTTGTTCTATGTTGTAGGAGAAGTGGTTGAAAAACTCTGATAATTCATCAAATTGTTTGATACCTGGAGGTAAATGCAAGAACTACTCTATAGCGGTCCCACTAAGAATCCATGGAAAAGTCTCATCAAGTATGTGTCATTTCATTGTAGTTCCATACAAGATACTGAAAATTCATGTACATTCTCAATTGGATCTCCTTTCCCTCTATACTCATCGAATTTTGATATTTCAAAGCCTTTGAGGAAAGGTACCATGGATATATTTTTATCAAACAAATATTGACAAATGTCTTAGAGAGCATAACTCTTCTTGGGTTTTCCAATTTGTATTTTCGATATCCTTTGATTTAATGTTTGAAGTTGCACATTTATGTCATTGTTTGGTGTGCTTGCTTGAGGATTTTGGGTATTGTAGAGCTGTTGTCCCATGATATTCATTTGGTCATAAATTGGATATTGTATAATCATGGGATTCTGAGGGCCATTTTGCACATAAATTATGTTAGGTCCTTGCTGCATATAAGGTAGGTTAGGTCCTTGTTGTGTACCTTGGTATTGACCTTGAGGTGTTCCTAGGTATTGATTTTGTGGTCCTCTTGCTATTGTTGGTGAGGATTTTGATGTTGGACAAAGTCTTGTTGATTTTTGGGTGTACTCTAATAGTTTGTTTGTGGTACACCATGTTGTTGTGAATTTTGTTGAAGGCTATCTTGATGTTGGAATGATGGTACACCTTGTTGTTGTGGATTGAGATGAAGGGTACCTCGATATTGTGTTGATGGTACACCTTGTTGTTGTGAGTGTTGTTGAAGGGTGCCTTGGTAGTTTGTTTTTGGCACACCTTGTTTTTGTGGTTGATTTGGTGAAGGTTGCCTTGGTAGTTTGTTTGGGGTACACCTTGTTGTGGTGGTTGATTTGGTTGAAGGTTTCCTTGGTAGTTCCTTTGTGGCACACCTTTTTGTGGTGGTTGATTTGGTTGAAGGTTACCTTGGTAGCTCGTTTGTGGTACACCTTGTTTTGTTTATTGATTTGGTTGAAGGTTGCCTTGGTAGTTCATTTGTGGCACACCTTGTTGTGGTGGTTGATTTTGTTGAAGGTTTCCTTGGTAGTTCGTTTGTGGCACACCTTGTTGTGGTGGTTGATTTGGTTGAAGGTTGCCTTGGTAGTTCGTTTGTGGCACACCTTTTTGTGGTGGTTGATTTGGTTGAAGGTTTTCTTGGTAGTTTTTTTTGTGGTAAACCTTGTTGTGTTTGTTGATTTGGTTGAAGGTTTCCTTGGTAGTTCGTTTGTGGAACACCTTGTTGTGAAGGTTGATTTAGTTGAAGGTTACCTTGGTAGTTTTTTTGTGTCACACCTTGTTGTGGTGGT